>JANHGL010007928.1:0-15564 GCA_024611195.1 Ceyx melanurus | reverse complement strand
ATCATCTCCCTAATTAGGTTCTACTAATATTATATTAGTATTACTACTAATATACTAATACTAATATTATCTACTAATATTATACTCATATTAATTATTCTACTAATAGAATATTGTAGTGTTCCATAGTGAACAACACATATTTGAACCTTAATTTAGACAAAGCAGGAAGGTAATAATGCAAACTAGGCTTGGCACTGTGGGAACATAACAGGTCAGGATTCTTTCTTTCTCTTGGAAATCATCCATCCCATAGCTGACTATGGTACCATTTACATGTTTGTCAAATGAGGAGACAACACAAATAATTTTTTAGTTGTTGATATTGAAGATGGCAACGTTTAGGTGTTGGCTTTTTTTTTATCTTCCTTCATAAAGACAATTCTGAACATGATCAGTATGAAATATCTTTTTTTTTTTTTCCATGTCAAATACATAGCTAGATCTAATAAATGATCATTCACAGAACAGTTAAAAGACCTTTACTGTGCTCCAAAACCTTCTGGAAAATAGTCTGAAAAGATTTCAAGAGGTCATCTAGTCCTTTGTACATGTCCTAAGCTAGAATCAAGTCCTATCTCTTTTGTTCAAATTAAAGCCCCATTATACTTTAGGAAGACCAAATTATTCATATCTTATTTGCAGTTATGTTTTTGAAGGCTATTATCATATCTCCTGAAAGCTTTTTCATCTCCAGAGAACCACTCCTGTTCCTTCAATGTTTTCTTAACAGAAATGTTTTCAAAACAAATTTTGTCAGATTTTTCTGACTGTGCTCCTCTTGACTCCTTCCAGTAAATCCACTGCCTCGAATGAGTGCACCCAAGCTAGATAAAAGTATTTCAAAATAATTTAGCAATGTGTTCTGCCCTCATCTTCCAGTAGATTTGCCTAGATCAAGTTTCTCTTGCTTGCTGGTGAGAATATAATGACAAAAGTTATACTTCATTCAAGATGCATAATGTTTTGCTTCACTTCTATCCACAATGGCTGTTCTGTTAAAAAAAAAATAAAAAATTAAAAAATGGTTTCAGTTTTTTTTCTGAAAAATTAATACTGGATTATTAATAAATAAATGCTTATGAACTACTCAAGCTTTAATTTCATAAGTTGAAGCTAAGCTGGTTCACTTGCATCTCATTTTTTTTTCTATTTACTAGCTACTTTTGGGTTATGTGTAAATCAGCAGCAAAACAGAACATACATATTTGGAGATGCTAAATCCCACTACTGTATTAGATGTGATTAGGTGTCAATATGCATTTATACACCTAGCAGGCATGTATGTAACAGCAGTGTGCAAGTATGTCTCAGAGATAGATGTGTAAATGTGTTTTTTCTGTGCACTATTCTAGCAGTTTGAAATGGATCTGGAAATAATGGAATTTTGTAGCAATAATTTGTATCTTGGCAAGAAAAGCACCTAAATTTCTAGAATAACTAAATGCAGATTTATCTCCCATACTTCCCAGTGTTTTGCAAGCTTCACAGTAAACAGTAATTGGCTGATTTCTTGTTTTCAGTCAGGGAACGTGTTCTGAACTGCAAATAATTTTCCCCTCTGTTCCCCCTGTGTTTACAGGAGCCTTGTTCAGCTATCACGGGCTGTGGGAAAAAAATGGATAAGTCAATAAAAAGGGGTTTATATTGGCTGCTGCATACCATAGCAGAAGATTTTGATTCCTTAAGTGAACGTATCCAAAGAGACACTATAGAGCAGAGAGCATATGAAGAACAAAGGAAACTAGAAATATCTGAGCGAGTCAGGAGGATACGAGAAGAAAGGTATCTCACTAATTCTGCCTTCCCTCCCCTCCTGCCCTTTCTCTGTCATACTAGATTTGTTCCTGTGCATAGCCCTTATAGGAACCCAGCAGCAGTTTTTGCCTCATTCACCCCAATTTGTATTTGCTCTATGCTGGAAATGTCCTGTGGATGAGAACTGCAAGGGAGCTGCAGAATACACCTGGCCTTGCTAATGTGACTAGGAGGCTAGCCTTAAAATTCAGCTTTAATCCTAAATTAACTTCACTTGCATTCTAAAATGAACTTCCTTTAGCTTAAGTCAGACTTTGTAGCCCCTCTATGAATATCAAATACCAGATGTTAAACTTCAGTCCGTGCTGCTTCACAAACTTCAGGATATCCAGCAGGTGAGGCATGGAGAGACTTAAAAGGATGCAGGGAGGGGGGAAGCAGGGCAAATGATTTATTACTTCCCTTCAAAGCCATTTGTGGTCATCAGCAGCTAACCCTGGTTCCTGTTAGGGGCTGATGTGCAACCTTTTCCTGGGCCATTCTCATTTGCTGCCTGCTGCTGTTGCACTGCCTGCCCTACATAAGCAGAGATTTGCAAGTCTCAGTTCCTGTGAGAAGTAACTGTGAAGCTGTGATGAAGTGTCTTGCCTTGCTGATTTGATTTACTTCAGCAAGTAAAGTAATTGGCACTTCCTAAATACTTGGAATTTGACTTCATACATATTTCACAAATTTATCCCAAAAAAATCTATGCCTTTTAGTCTGCCAGATGTCTCTGTATTGGCAAAAACCTCCTGGCCATGTTTGATTGTGTTGGGCTTAAGCCACCTTGAGAGATGTGGTGAGGAGGATTGATGTTGAAAGGTCTCAAAAAGGTTCTGATGACAAGGGCATTTTCCATAGATTCTGTTGCCTCTCAGTGACCTTAATTGTATTTGTTCACTGGAAGAATTGGTTGGGTTTGAACTGAATAGGATTAAAGGCTTAAAAGTTTTGCTAAACTCTTTGTGTCCTAGAGGAAAGCTAATTGGTAACTTCTGCTGGTTTACCTGCAGCTGAGGGCTTAATCTTGATTCAAGTGTCAGTAATTTCTATATTGTAGAAATAAGCTGGCATCAGTTGGAGGATGAGTTAGGTGACCTACTAAGTGTTCTCTGTCACATACAATTTATGGCTTGAATTCTTCATTAATTCTCTGTTCATCCCCTTCTTGTTCCCCTCCCTCTGTCCTCTCCAAATAAACCAAACCCACAAAACAACCAAACCCACTAAAAACAACCACCTAACGCCACCAACAAAGGGCAAGGGAAGAAGGAAGGAGTGTGGAAGATGAGGAAGACTCTGATGCTGGGATCTCTGAAAACCCCTTCCAGCCTATAGTTGCTGTCATCTCTGAGGTATGAGAAGGTGCAAATCCGGATTGGTGTAGATGTACCACTCACAAGTGTCTGTGAGGTAATGAGGAAAATGGTTCACTTAAAAGAATTATTCTACACCTATATGTACAGCATTATTTTATTTATAGGTTTGAATCTTGTTTTGTGTGCATTGAATCAATGCTTTCGTGTTAAGAAAATCCCACAGTCTTGATTTGAGAACAAAAAGTTTGATAAGTAAAAAGAAAGGTATGATAAACATGTGAGTGAATGCATTTCTTCAGTGAGCTGTTGGATACCCAGGAGTGGAACATTTTCAAGGTCTATTAGTTGCTTATAAAGTGTTTTAGTGATGTAGTGAGTCATATAAAATATCCCTGATTACTTCAACTATCTTGATTTCTGAGCAGAACCAGTTTTCTGTTCACAAACAAGACAATTGGAGTGGGGTTTTTTTTAAGATTTGATATATAAAAAGAATATTAATAAATAAAGTTTCATCAGCCTGTGTTTCTGAGTTCAGAAAGTTCTTATTTATTGTACCATATTTTTTTATTCACTTGACTTGAGATAACATCATCTCAGGAGACATGTGAACTCCTAGAGATTTTTCCAGTGAGTAATTCAAATACTTGCTTCTCTCCCAGACAAAAGCTCCCATATCCATACATCCTGTAAAATTATCTCATGACCAATAATACAGTTTTTAATAACATACAGAGTGAGAAGAGAAAGGTTTAGCTGAAGATATTGCAATAATGAAGATTTAGTGATCTGGAACATGTGGAACAGTCTGTATGACACAGGTGGTGTTTATCCAAATCATAGCAGCACTTTCTGGATATTTAAGTTCTGGGGTTTTTTTTCTTTGAAAGTATTTTCTATGCTAGATGTGGCACAGAAAATTAGTTTAGGAACTGTTTGATTTTTAAAATAACCTTTATCTCATTTCTCAGTTTACAGCATAGGACTTTTTTTTTTTTTCTTCCTTTTAATCTTATATTTTCTTTTTAGAATGAAAAAAAACTCAAAAAGCAAAAGCAGCAGCAAAAGTTGGAGACTGGAAAGGCTGAAATTGTCCCCACATCCCTAACAGAGCAGGAACAGGTGCATTCCCAGCACTTCCTAAATAACAGTAGACAAAACACAAGCAGCAGTGGACTAGAAAGGTGTGATTCAGCAATTACAGAGCCTTGGCAGCACAAAGAGCATGAGCAGCAAGCCTCAGAATGCCTGGACTCAGGTAAAACTGCTTCCTATTAATACAGCATTTCATGTTGGTTTTCACATAGTTCTTCCTGCTGTCTATTATTTTTCATTATACCACACATCAGTTTGATCTGTTTGAAAACATAAAAAATGCACCATTACTTTATGGCACTGGGCAATCTGCTTTTAAAAAGTGCATGTGAATTTCTTTGTTAAAACATGGAGTCTGGATATATTTTATGCTTTCTATTTTTTATTTTCTGTAGCAAAATATTTTCCATTTTGCATAATTTTGTGTGTAAGTTGGGACTGAAAACAGACATCTCACCCCAACAACTGTATTAGAAGATGATCTAATATATTTTCTAAATATAACTATGATATGTAATAATATATGTAATGCTTTATTTCTGTTTGCTATAGATCATAAGAAAAAAAGAAGAAAACCTAAATTAAAAAGGGTCAACAAAGTAGAACCTATTAATGCAGAAGATACTATTTCCAAAAATCCCATACCACCACCAGCTCTTCTACCAGGTAACTATAGTAGAAATAATAGTGTTTCAAATCAATTGGTGATGATTAATCCTTAAAAATGTTCATTTGTGAATGATGAAACTAGAATGGTCTTCACACAGAGATATGTTATGAACTTTCAGTACAATGATTTGATTTATTTTGTGGGGGAAGATATTTTCACAAAAAAAACCCCAAAAACCAGAGATTCAAACTTGAGAAAGTGATTAAAAATACCAATATTTTTAATGGTACATCAGTTTAAAGTATTTCATCATTATTCACTATATATACAATATATCACATACTTTTGAAATTTCTAAATGCTTTGATTTATTTTTTTTTTTTCAAAGAAAACTGGCTTCCATACACTGAATCAGAATGAGGTGCAGTCATGGCATGTTTTGACTTGTCTTTGTTTTCCTTTAGTTGGCTGGGGATCTCCCAAACTTAATAGCCTTGGAAAACTTGAACCTCTTGGTGAAACACTTCGTGCTGGTAATTGAAAATGTTCTGGGTTTTGTACTTTTTGAAAGCATTCTCCATTTTTCATCCACTTCTACATTCATTTCATTCTTCATCTTTTTTTTTTTTTTTAATTTCTTATGCCAATTTTCATTGACCAAAAACTAACCCTTTTTCTTAGTAGAAAGCATCTTTTTGATTTTTCAAGGTTTTTTTTCTTTTTTTACCAATAAGTTTCCTCAGATTCCTTTATATAAAGCTTAAAGAGGGATAACTATCAGAAGCTATTAATGACCTGAAGTTACTTGCACAGCATCATGTACCTAAATATTGTGTATGTGCCATACAACAGGGAGTAACAGGATGAGTTACTTTTTAGTTCAAACAGCTGGTACATTGAAAGTGTAAAGTTTTTAAGTGTGTTTTCATTGTCCACGTGTAGACAGTTCATTATTACTGGATGCAGGGGTGACAGGAGCTGTGTTACCTGGATGCTGGAAGCAGACTGAGGTGTTCAGCAGAGAGTATACTGGGGAAAGACCAGGTACACAGCAGGGCTTCATGTTTTGGCACAAGATCCAGTCTGGTTCAGCTTGTTTCCACACTGGCCTTATGATCTGATCTATTAGTGCTAATTGCTTCACAATACTGGCATGGGCTCCCTCTGTTTCTGTAGTTGTCTGAACCACAGCCCACATCCAGATGAATCTGCTGCCTGCAGGTTGACTCCTTGTGTTTCCTCCTGAAATAGTCCAAAATTTCTTCTACTCACTGCTACTTTTCCATATGGTTTTAAAAGTATAGTCTGTAAGATTTCTGTCACTGATTTGAGTGTTTTCTTGTGAAAGGGAAAGCTAAAGACACATAGGCAACTCTGAATTAAGTGCATTATATTAGCAAATCCAAATGAGGGACTGGAATCCCAGCTGTGGGGAAAAGTCCAGCATAAATTTGATTGCAGAAGTAGTGAAACTGCCAGCTGAAAACTAGGTTGTTAGTCTGCAAAGAGCAATAAAGCTTGGGATCTGCTGCTTTACCTGAAGAGCCAGTGTCCCTGAAAGTTCACAAACTGGTAGAGAAACAAGTTTAATAAATGACAATGTCAAGGTGTAGTTGGCAGATTCTTAATTTCTTTCTTCAGTAAAGACTATTTTCTATTTCTGGAACACCAGGAAAGATTGTTTTTCATATGCTCATATTGGATTTTTCTCTCAGCTTGAGATTATCCTCTCTTCATTTTTCTTATCTTTTTATTTTTCCTATTTGAAAAAGCTGAGACATCTGGGGCAGTGGTGGGGGGGGATAACCAAACAAAACTGATGGGGACACATAACACAAACTGGCCATTAATGGAACAGTTTCAAGAGAAAGGAGCCCACTGGGGCAGTAGTGATCCTGGAGTTTATCTCTGAGTTCAACTTACTCTGCAACTGCCATGTAGGGCAGCACCATGTGGACACACCTGCTGAAGTTCTGAAGCACCAGAACATGGAGCTTCTCTGCCAAAGAATCAAAAGATGCTTAAAGGGAATTAGGATCTCTAAAAGCTATTTATTTTTCACGTGGACATGATTCATGTGCAGAAAAATGCCATTTGTAATCTTCATCATAAAACCATCTTGCTCTTTTTTTTTTTTTTAAAGGCATAGAGAATGTGTCAAGAAAGGAAATCAAGAGGAAGAGGTAGGGAGGGGAAGAAAGGGAAGAAGTGGTGCTCAGTTTTTATCTGTGCCTAAGGGAGGTGTTGCATTCTGTAGCAGGAGCATGGGTGGGACAAAGGGGAAAAAAATGCTTAATTTCCCTACTTAAAGGTGTGTAAATTAGTAACCTGAGATCTCTGTTAATTTAGTCCATTTGTAAATTAATAAGCATTTTGAAATCAGCATTTGGATGTTGGTAGGAGAATGAGCTCTTGATTGGGGATAGAACCACTGAAATCAGAGGGAATGAAGAGTGTTCAGAACTTTGTGGCTAAATTCAGCACATTGCCTGCTCTTTGAGATTTGTGTTTGTCAGGAGTTTTGAGACATCAGATTGACCCAGAAATCAGATCTCAGCAGAAAATCCTGAGAAAGCCAAAAAAGCATGAATTAGGAAAGCACTATTTACAAATGAAAAGCTTTTCTAATACATGGTCCTGCATAGTCAAACCTGTAGTTAAGTCCTGATGTCAAAGAGCATCAGTTACTCAATTTACTTAGAGCAGTTGTTCTTTTATTTATTTATTTTTTACTATTTGAGAGGCACAGAATCCTAGCATCATTTAGTTTGGAAAACATCCTTATCATCATTGAGTTAACAATTAGTCTAGTACTGCCAAGTGCATCTTGCACTGATTTTAGCTGGCCATCTGTACTTGAGCATTTTCTGTCACACAAGAGTGTTTTCCAATGAGTTTTTACATATTTTGCAGACAGAAAACATGCTCCTGCTTGGAAACTAATTCAGATTTTCCTAAGACCAGTGAAGCCTACCTTTGGTGTCATTTTTGTTTAATAATTTTTATATTTTTTTTTTTTCAGAATATTCTCTGCATCTTTCTGAAAACCAACTCATTTTTGTATCTTCAGCAGAGAAATAAGTAAGAAGTAAGAAATAAGGTTTTTAATTTAAATGTTTGCCCAAAGTTCATTCTAAATATGGCTTTAAAAGTTTTTCAGACAGTAACTTCTGTGAAATAAAAGGGCCTGGTTTCCTTATTGGTTTCATGATTCATTGATACAAATGGCTTGAATTTGCAGTGAAAATATATTTTTATTATTTCTCTTAGCTGGGACTTTAGCAAGTCATCCTTTTCTGGGGGGTTTTTTGGTTTCTCTGAAGTGCAGGGTTTCCTATGGCAACTCTGCATTCTGGTGAGCAGTTTGCTTTAACAAACTGGCATTGGCCAGGTGACTGAAAAGTCTTTGTCATGCCTCAGTTGCAATAGGATGCTCTCTAAATGCTCCAGGTAAAAGTGTCCATAAGAACAAGGAGAAAATGAACTATTTATCAGTCTGCTTGAAAAACTTTAAGGAGCTTTGGTTATTTTCAGTACAGTCAAAGTCTGTGTCCATCATTGCACCAATGAAATATGTCAGTGTCAGTCTCCCTAAGCTTCAAAACAGATGGGACTTCTTGAGTTTGGATTTTTGCTAGTCCATGGAAAAAAACCAAACCACAGGAACAGGTGTTTCTCAGCATCCTCATGCATTCCAGTGCAGGTCATTGTCAATTAGGATAGCAGTTACTGCTTTGGTTTTGTTATAAAAAAATGAAGTGTGACAGATGCCTGGTAGCTCTTGCTGCTGAAATATATAAAATTAGTGTATGTGAGGCTGAAACACCCTCCAACCTCCCTTTTTTTTTAATGCTTGTTGTCCTCAGAAACATTAATCTGACTTTTAATTTAATATGCAAACTGAACGTTGGTGACCAGGCAGTTTAGTGTATGTACTGAGCCATTTTTGTGTCACTCTTAGCAGAGAACATGACATTGGATATTGAGGCAGGGTTAACAAGCAGTAGAGGCAGTTATAAATCTTTAATTATACACTTATTTTCATTCAAGACTGCCATTTTTCCCAGTCATGCTGATGATTCTAGCACAACACTGGGTAATGAGTGTCTTGTTTATTGTCACTGGAGGATACATTTGCAAGAATGAGAAACCTCTCTCATTATAGGACTGGCAGACAATTTTACCTCCTAAAGTGGTCTGCTAGACATCAAGAAACAAATAAAAATATCCATTGTACAGGTTTGCATTTAGCCTCTAATCATTGTTGCAGTTTGGTTGCTTTTCACATGCTCTTGAAACACTGAATTAGCTTTATTAAAGGCCAAAGATGTACAACAATAATATAAAAGTGTAATTATTTTACTGATAGAAAGGAAGGAGAACTAAAAACAGTCTCCTACAAACTTGTACACATATTCTTAGAGTAATATCATCAAACCTGGTTGCTCTGGTTAATTTTATCTCAGGAATGCAATTTGAAGTTATTGCATATTAAGTTATTGCATTAAGTTATTGCAATTTAATGTTATTGCATATGTAGAACAAATGGAATGTATTTTTATTGGGAAATTATTATTTATTAAAGCAGAATTTTGCATTGGCAGGCCATCAAAGCTTTGCTGGGCAGGAGACTGCATAAACAAAACCGAGATTTGAATGATTCAAAAAGCTGCTTTTATTTTTTCATGATTTCTCCCTGTTTCCTCTTCCCATCTCTCATGATACCATCTTCCTTGTGAAGTGCTTTGCATGTCCCAGTCTGCATGTTTTTTTATATCAATTACTAATGTTTGAGAATACTTTTTATTCTCTTCTGGTATGGTTAATAACTTTGTCTTGAATAATTCTACTACTTTAAACTCCTTTATTGACAAAAGGAAATGTTACACTTCTGTCTAAAAATTCTTAATGTGGTTCTTTTAAAAAGAACTTATGGCTTTCAAGACAGATGCCATGTGGAAACCATCCCAAGATGTTGGGTGCTGCAGAGCATTACTGGCATTTCAGATATTGCAATGCAGACTTGACTGCAGCAACAATCACATTTTGATACTTCTTTTTATTTTTCAGTTGTTATTTGTACTGTTTGGATGTCTCATTTCCTATTTTTGGGGATGTTTACAGATCACCTTTGGGCTTGACTTTATAAATCCTGATGCTTTATAACAAAATGGAATCAAACTCTGTTTTGGCCAAAACACCTCCAGACAGTCATTGGCATCATATCTGAAAGTTTCTTGTAGGAACAACCTGCAAACTTGCAAGCTCTCTAGATTTCATTAAGGAAGCAAGAGTTATTTAAACATGCTTTAAGCGTGGGAGGTGGTAAATGAGAAGATTAATGTGTTTTTCTTCTCTGCCATTTCAGATTTCTATGTAAAGTCTTTGCCTCCAGTAACTGTACGCCAGAGACCCAACAGTGATACCCACGATGTCATCGCTTAACTGGAACACAAATAACAGCTACAAAATGTAATAAAAATATATCATTGAAACGTTTTTTTTCCCCCTGAAGAATTTTTTTACAAATTCACTTCATCAGCTCGTTGCAAAATAACTTGGCAACAGTGAAAGGTGGAGTTGTTCCTGGGGTGCTTAGTTGAACTCTCAGACTTCGTCATTTACTTTTGACATCACCAGCTCTTGAAGCCTCCTGAAGAAAGGTCTGTGTGACCATGAATTCTCACAGGAGCATGGTATTCAATATTTATTGGGTTTACTTGTGAAAATACGTAGCTGTTACCCTGAAGAAAAAGACCTCCAAGATCACGGAGTAATGGGTTTTATGTTCTCACCGAGACCCTTCTCCAGGTGCTGCCCTGTCGTTGGTATTTTTACAGCTAATAAATTATTCTAAAGCATTTTGTAATATTCATTTATGATAGGATGAATATAGGAAAGTTATGCAAAAAATATTAAGTATATTTTTCTATCTTTTTATAAAATTATTTGAAAGTTACTGACTACCAAGAAAATGAAAGCATTAAAAAGCTGATAGTCAAATGCATACAAATAGAGTATGTTTGACTCTTACTTTTGCTTTACAGTAGCAATACCTCTTATTAGAGATGACATTACCAGGCACATATTTTCATTTTTGTCAATCTAAAAGGGGGGGGAGGAGGGGGGAAGGTAAAAAGGAAAGTTTGAGATAAATACATTTTATACTAAATTAATGCTTTCAGAATTGTCTAAAAGATTTCATATATGGTGTTTTATTTGTTATATTCACTGAGTTCAGCATAGATAATAAATTCAGTTGAAAAAATAGAGCTGAATATTGTATTGTCTGACATAGAAGAAGATTGCACACAGAGAAAGTTTTGCACTAATTCAGTCATCAGTTTTGATGGCAAACTGAATCAACCAGTATGCAGATAATCTCCAGCAGTTTTTAATCTCGATAATAATAGAGATTAAATTAATAATAATAATCTCTCTAAAATGCTGTCTTGAAAACTGGAGACCCCAGACTTTTAAGGACTTGTGTAATACTTCCATGTAATGTCTTAATTTCACATTGAGAAGATCATGTGCAGGTGATGCATAAACAAGAAGGGTTGTGATTGGATGTATCCCCATTTCAGTGGTTTTCCTCTTGCCTTTGGAACAGCCATGGCTATGTTGTGTAAACCTGTGTCCTTATGCCACTTCATTCCAGCAAAGCTGCAACCCCACTCCCAGGGCTTTTGAAGAAGCAGTGCTTGACCATTTTCTGTCATGTTCTCAGTCTTCCATAGCATGGTTATTACCAAATTGTTTTAGTAGATGTGAATGCAATGTATACAGTCAGCACTTCCACATTAAATCTTTGCTGCATACCCCTTATGGCAAGAGTTGCACTGTTAACCATCAACTTTAGTCATCAAAATGAAAATATGAATTAAACAAGAGTTGCACTATTAACCATCGACTTCATTCATCACAATGAAAATATGAATTAAATTTTTTTTGAGTATGCTTGAGCAGGGGGGAAAAGTCTTAAGACTATTCTTAATTTTGGAGTGGATGGAGAGGAATATTCCAAGTCTGCTGGTTTTAGTGTAAGGATGCAAGCATGAGAATACTTGTGTAACATGGTTGGGTTTGATTATTCTCAGGATTTAGTCATTATCACTTCAAACACAATATTAAGTGGAAGGGAGGGTGCATAAAAGTTTACATGTGAATCTCAAACTTACTGTCTTTACCTCTTAAAGGCTCTACTTTCACAGACTTTTTTTTGGCTTCAGTTTCTTGAAATGTATTACTCTTCTGTTTTAACACTTATCAGAAATAAATTAATGGAAGTCTTTATTAAAAATAAAACTAATACTGCTGTGATAACAAAATTGGGGAAACTGAAATGAAAATGTTGATACTGGTATGTGAAACGTGTACGATGCGTGTTGAGTGTGTGGACACAGTTTTGTTTCTGCTTTTAAAATAAATTTTATCAATATATAACCAAATTGCTCAAATTCATGAAGTTGTGTTTACGAATCTGCTTTGGAGTTATTTACTACAGTAGTTTTTTTCAGTCATTTATTCCACCTTGGCTTTTTAGTTGCTTAAGATGAAATTTATGTATAGAATAAAACCAGTGCACAGCATCAACATCTTTCCCATATTATCATCAATTTACTTTTATTTTTGGAAGCAAGTAGAATCATAAATGCTTGATGGCTGCAAGTCTGATTTACATGTCTAAATGTACAAATTAGAGACCTTCTAGATGGAATCTTTTTGTACTTTTACAACTGCATTGTGGTCTAATTAAACATTTATTGATAGGTTTGCACTAATGTGTATATGTATAAGGTGCTTTGGTAGTGTACTTAATAATCGAGAGGTAATAAGCTTTACAGTTGTAATTATTGTAATATTTTGTCAGGTTTTGATGCTTTTCATTATCAACAACCACTTTCAAAATCTATCACTGCATTGAGCTACAACTATTTGTAGTTCAATATTTGATTGGTAAGGACGTGGGAATACACTACAGAAGTAGAACATTTTGCATCCTCTATGTGCAACATTTTAATTAGATTTTAATACAGATCCAAAATACTTTAAAGGTAAGAGAAGTAGATCTTCAAAGATAATTTTCATGAGCTGAATTAATGTAATCAGTGCTTCAAAATAAGTTGCTCTTTTGTCTTCCTTTCAGACACAGAATGCACAGAAGGACCTTACTCGGAGATGTCAAGGTTTTACAGAGAAAATAAACATAACTGTGTTATTAAAAGTAGGTGTATTTGATGTCCAGTAGGTTTAGTTTCACATCTGTGCCTTGGTCTCTCCATGTGAATAACAGCCAGTGAGGGGCACTCACTGAGGTCAGACAACAGCACTATGATTTTAGAGGAAGATGCTTGTGAGATTTCTATTTCAGCTCCACAGCCTTGGTGGAAAATTGGATTATATCTATTATTTGAATAACCAGCTGATGCCAGCCTTCCAGTGGTCCTCCTGTGAGCCCTGGGTTAGGAGCCTCAGGGTGGCAGCAGCAAGGCACCTGCAGAGAGGGGGGACCTGCAGTGCTGGGGCGCATCAGCACCCCCTGGACACACAGAGGCCTCGGGGTCTCTCACTAGCTGGGCTGTGAAATCTGGAGGAGCTGGGCAGAGTCTGTGGTGATTTATCCTTTCCTTGAAACTCAGAGCCCTGCAGTTCTGTCCTCCGAGGCCCATCTGCCACTTCCAAATGGATTTCCTGGTTCTGCTGCTTCAGATGACTTTCCAAACAAGGCTGCTGGCAGTGGGCTCATCACAGAGCTTATTCTCCAGTATATTTCTTGAGAACAAGTTATTTTTGGATCAAATCATGTCATATTAGAAAAGACTGGAGGACAGTAACAAATCAAGCACCATAAGCTTTTTGGCTGTGGTTTGGCTTTATTTTTGTGTTTTCTTTAAATAGCATTCAAACAGTATTTTTTTCCAGTATTAGATATTCTGGTATTTTAATTGACATCTTAGTACTGTAACTTCAGGATGCTGCCCCCTGACTTTGCCATGCTGTCTGTTAGCTGGCTTCCTAGCTTCTGGAATTAGTTCAATTTAAGGTACTTTCCTATTTTGAACGAACATACTCCATAGTATTTCATTAGATGCATCTGTAAATGGAGTCAAGAATTGTATTTTTAAAGTGTAATTTGACACACGTTGATCTTGGTTGGTTTTGGATCTTTTTTGTTGTAGTTGTTTTCTCCTCACACAAGCTGTATTTTCTTACTTAAGATTTCTTAGACAACTGCTCTGTGGTAACAAAATCTGTGCTTCCCAGATGATGTTAGCAAAGTGGACTGTGGAATGGTTATAAAAAAATAAGAATTCCAAACTCTCTTCCCTCTGGTCTGTGGGAAAGACAGAGAGGGTGAAGTTGGGTGAGGATGAGTGACAAGAAATTAAGTCCTTGCATCAAGCCAAGTATGCAGGTTGAGTATCTAAACACCAACAAAGCCAGGTAAGCCTGAATTAAGGTACCATGCTAATTAAAGTGATTCACTGATAAACGACTGGATAATAGATTGAAGAAGAATAGGAAATTCAGAACTTTGAAGTATACATGTAAAAAAATTGTTCAGGGTGATGTAGATTTTGTAGGCATCAAGCTGTTGCCTACTCAAGTCTTCCCAGTGTTTGCACCTGTTACTGCAGAAAGTGGTACAGGTTGCAGATGCATTTGTACTGCTTTGTGGCAGTTTGTTTGTGATGGTGGTGGTGGTAGTGAACAAACTAACTGAAATCTTTGCTTCTGATGTATTGCAAATCTTACTGGTTTGGGACACATTAAGCAACACTGGTGGCACCATCTACAACTGGAACATAGCCCTAGATTTAGGGGAAGGAGTTCCATTCCATGTACTTTTTTGTTTTATGGGTACAGTAAATTTCAATTATTGTATTTATTTTCTTGTATGTTACTGGTCTTGGCAGAATTACAGCCACAGAGAACTGTCCTGTTTCTATCAGTTTTGTCCTGTATCTGTTGGTACAGCTCATTTAGGAGCTTTTCTGATTTCCTTTCACATTTGATGATACATAGGAGGTGTCCATTTTGCCTAGTGACTCTGTCAAGATCCTGACTGAAACACTTTCAGTGAGCTTGCAGGTTTGATAGTAATTTGCATGAAGTTTGTATAAACATTCTTAATCCTTATTCGTCCATACCTGAAACTCAAATATTTCTCTTCATGCTAGGGAAAAGTAATAGCAGGAGCTCTCCTTGCCAGCCTGGATTTCATACGCCAGGTTCAGGGCACAGAAGCTGCCTGGGCAGCCACCAAAACAACTACCATAAAACAAACTTGCTGCTTGCACAGGGCTGGCTCTCGCTGAAGGAGCAGCAGGTGAGCTCTGGAGTGTGTGGTGACTCCACCAGAGTGAGGTGCCCTGTCTCAGCAGGAGCCTTTGTGCTTCTGTTCCAACAAAGCTGCCCCATCACAGTGGCAAGGAGCCATTGAGGCACCACTGCACCTGCTGCAGTTGGCCAGCTGGGGTCTGCTGCTTTCTGCTCCTTACTGTTCCCCACCAATGGCTTGTCTGAAAATGTTTACTGGGAATAATGCCATCATAATAGCATTTTTGTCTTTGCACTAGGGGCAAGTTAAGCTACAGCTGATCTCCAGCGTGCTTTGGAAGAGGCCAGTGAGCAGCTGAATGGTAGTTCACAGAATCACAGAATGTGAGGGGTTGGAAGGGAGCTAGAAGATCATCTAGTCCAACCCCCCTGCCTGAGCAGGGGCACCTAGACCAA
>JANHGL010007927.1:17150-27784 GCA_024611195.1 Ceyx melanurus | reverse complement strand
AGTCCCTCTTTGTTGGTCAGTACAAGGTCCAGCATCACTCCTCTCCTTGTTGGCTCCTCCAACATCTGCATTAGGAATTTATCATCAATGCTCTGGAGGAACCTACTGGACTGACTGTGTCTGGTTGTACAATTTTCCCAGCAAATGTCTGGGTGATTAAATTCCCCATGACAACCAGAGCCTGTGATTTCGAAGCTACTTCAGCTGCTTGTAGAAGGCCTCATCAACTTCCTTATCCTAATCAGGTGGCCTGTAGTAAACGCATACTACAATGTCTTTTGGGTTGGTTTGTTTGTTTTGGTTTGGTTTGGTTTTTTTTGTGTGTGTGTGTTTTGTTTTGTTTTGTTTTTTTTCAATTAAAAGAAAACTGATGCCATCATGCATCTTGGTGTTTGACATGTTGTTTCTTTTCTCCCCACAGATGATGTCTGTTCATCCTGACTATTGTGTTTCCACACAGATTTTAGAGAGATTGATGGAGATAACACTAAAAAACGGTGAGTATTTGAAGGATGGAAAACTGAGCACCTGAAAGAAGGCATTTCCCTTGTGTTATAGAAAGGAATTAGGGAGCAAGTAATGACACTGGTTGTGTTCTGTGATTCTGGCACGAATTTAGGCTCTTCTGTTACCTGCATAATGCACAAATGCTAGGAGTTGGTCTTGACCGAGTGTGTGCAAGCTGTAGCACAGGGCGTGGTCCTGGCATGTATTTGCAAAGCAGTGCAGCCGGTACACAGCCTTTAAACTCACTTCTGTTATTTCACAAATAGAATTCACCTGAAGAGGACCCCAGTCTGCTCAAAATTGTTTACTCTCCTTTTCATCTCTTGCTTTGGAATATGCAAACATTAATTTTCTATCTTAAGGACTACAAGGTGTTTTTCACATAGTCATGCCCAATACGTAACAATACATAGTTTACTTTTCAGATAAATGGCAAAAGTGAAAAAAAAATTATACACCTTCACAAAAACAATTTCAAGGATCTGCTTCAGCCCACACTACTGTTCATGTCTTATATTTTTGTCTGCCTTCATCTGTACTTTCAAATGCTTCTCCCATACAAGTTCCTTTTTATGTTCTCCATGTCTTCACATTGTGCAGATCCATCAAAAGTCACTAATTATTTTAAGCCTGACAATGTTGTTAAAGTGATGCGGTTCTCTTCAAGAACTTGCTCAGGTCTGTCCAAATTGAACCCTGTGTTTTGAATCTTGTTTGAAATCAGATTGCCAGCTGGTATGTAACCTTTATTTTGTGCTTTATTGGGATTAAGCTTGATTCTGAATTAATGGTTCAAGATGATGAATGAGCATTCAAATAATGCTGGAAGAGATCCCAACAGATCTCTGACCTTGGAGCAGGATCATATAGGCTACAGTTGCACCTGGAAAGCTGATACACTACTTTAAAATTGACAACTAGAGAGTCTTTAAATCCTTCTGAGGCATTTTGTTCCATTGCTTTATTAGGGATAATTCTTTTCTGTTTTGGTTTTGTTTTTGTTTTGGGTTTTTTGGGGTTTTTTGTTTGTTTTTTTTGCTGAATTGAAGACTGAGTAGTGCATCAAGTGTTATAGTCCAGTTCTACTACAGTAACACCCTCTTACCTGTACCTACACAGAACAGTAATTGATGTATTATCTTTAAAGTAATAAAAAATGTTTATTCTGCTGTTTGTGATGAAAGAGATCTGTGATGTAAAATGGGTGGAACTTTAAAGTAATTCACCCATTCATTATGTATGGGTTACAATTGATGCAAACTGAGCTTATTTGTTTCCCTTAAAAGGAAATAATACTAGGAACTAAATGTAAAACTAATCCATTCCATGTCTTTCATTTGTAGCTTCCATCAGTGATGAACAGTCTAAGCCATGGATTCCTTCCCTAGCTGATGTGTCAGCTGTTATTGTAAATATGGGTGTTGCATTTAGAGCTCTCTTCCCATTGCAGCATCTTCAGCCTGACTTTAATGAGGATGATATTTTGTAAGTGTTTTCCTTTTGGTATTTATTGCTTAGATCTAGTGAAAGCAAGCCTTGTGCTAAGAATGTGGTTCTCCTTTATTTCTCCTCCCTTCTACCACACCATACTCTTCATATTCTCAGGTCTTGGTAAGAGTAAATCAGAACTTCAAACAATGCCTGCCAGGATTCAGCAAAGCAGTGCATTGTTCTTTGTCCTGCAGCTTCCTAGTGGAGGTTTACAAGAATTACTGCCTAAAATGCTGGGCAGAATTGTAAGAAATTGTTTAAAAGCTGAGATAGATGTGTGTGTGTGTGTGTGTGTGTGTATGTGTGCTTGTGTGCTCTCTGTAACAGAAATGTTTTTGTTTGAAGGCATTTTAAAACATGCAGTTTGTTGGGTGGGGGTTTTTTTGTGGTTTTTGTTTTTCTTTAGGTTAATACAAATGAGGCTTTCTAGGCTTTTAGATTGTTGATTTATTGCTCAGGTTAGTGTCTCTTTTCTAGAAGTCAGATGCAAGAAACAGTGAGTAAACATCAGTCAAGAGAAGACCTAACCTCTTCCAGTCCAGCCTTCTCCAGTCTACCAGAAAACAATTTAATTAATGTGATTAAGGTGAGAATGCTTCAGTTAGAGTAAGAGGATTTTTGTTTTTGCTTTGGTGTTTTGTGTGGTTGTTTTGAGGGGGAGGTGTTGGTGTGGTTTTGTTTTGGTTTTGTTTTTTGTAGGGGTTTTTTTTTTTTAGCAAAAAGCAAAAGTGTCTTAATCTAATGCTGTGTATATTTTGTGAATAGGTGCTGTCCTTGGCTTTTAGCTTCACTCTGATCAGAGATTTAACTGCAGGCTTATTGGAAACTTTAGAGCTTCCTGACTTCCGTTGGCTTCACTCAAAAATGCAGATTTTTGCCACCTCTCTTTTCCAGTTGCCACTCTTGATCAAATGGCTTTGCTCCCTCATTTAGAAGGAACTATCAATTTCTGTGTTCCAGTGAAAATGGGGAGGTGATGTTGAGTTGTATGTTATATGCTGCCTCAGTGCTAGTGCAACTCTCAGAGGGCAGGTGGAACAGAGTGGTGGTTCTGGGGTAGTGAGCTGTTAGGCCCCTAATGACTGCTGGTCACACTTCAATGTGTGCTGGTCACACTTCACTGTGATTAAAGGTTGTACGGTGAAAATACCGACTTTGTGACTGATTTAAGTTCTCCTCATACTTCAGGCTAAACCAAATTTAAGGTTTTAATGCTTTTTATTTCTTTTGAAGTTTCTAGGTTTCTGTACAACAGTAATTCAAGGTGGATATACTGATCAAGAAATATTGCTACTGCTTCTACTGCTGTTTAAAATAAGCTTGGAGAAACAGTTAAAGCAAGTTCCTTTGATAGATTTTCAGTGCCTTTTCATAAAGCTTCTGATAAGTATAAAAGACTGGGATGCAAAGGTAACGATAAATAATTTTCTTTTACTAGATTTGTGAAATTGCAACTTAATTTTCAAGCAATTTTGTTTTGAAGTTTTTTTTGTTGACATGGGAGAAATACTCTTGACATACCAGAGATACTGGTTGAAAATGTAGTATGAGCAAATTGGGAGCTTTGGATTTGTGTAAGATTTAGGAGGTGGGTGGATATATTGAGAAGGTTTTTGCCACATAATGTTATACTTGCCTGTCCCCTTCTGTAAGGGTACTGTTGTAGTGAACTTAATCTTATAATAACTAAAAGATCTATATGTTTAAAATGGCTCTGAAAGAGTAAAGAAATTATTGCACTAAGCTGATAGGTTGATTTCAATGACATTTTGATTTCAACTATCCTATTGATAAATAGTATTTAGTAAATTACAGTTACAGTGCAGAAATATCTTTATTCACCTCATCTCTTACTACTTCTAATTCCTTTTAATGTTCATGCTGTGTATGTTTCTAGGGAGCAGATAGTTACCCCTGGGAAGTAAAACAAATGCCCACCATTTCCATTCTTCAGTATGGGGATTTTTGTTGTTGTTGTTTTTTTAAAGATGCCTGAGCTCTGTCTGGCAGTGAGTGAACTCTCCAGTCATCACCATAATCTCCTGTGGCTAGTTCAGCTGGTGCCTAGCTGGATAATACGTGGACGGTAATGACACTGTAACATTAGAAATATGTAGTATTGTTAACAGCTAATTTATTTGTATAGATCAGCCTCTGATAAATACAATAGGTATTATTCTTTCTTTGGGTGATTCATGTTTGCCTTTAAGTGTCAATCTGTTATGAGGTCTCTGTCTTTGAAATGAATAAATTATAATGTATCTGAGCAAGGAGAATGAATTGAGTCCACAATTTCAGGCTTGGAGGCAAGCATCTAGCAGTGTTTACATGTACAGGAGAAAAGCTGTGATGAAACAAAGGTACTTATATTTTACTAGCCTCTTTGCTAATTTAATAGCACCTATATTGAGAAAATCCAATGTAATAGCTGTAGGCAAGTTTATGTCTAGGGAAGCCATGTATAGCCTCATATACTTTGTAGAAACTGGATTTAAGAAATTCTCTGGGAAATAATTTTTAAAAAATTGTTTTTCAGGGAAGTGAGAAGACGTCTTAGCCTATTGATAATTTTAAAGCTTCTTAATAAAAAGCATACAGAAATACCTGATGACATTGACAAGCAGGTACTGCAGATGTTTGTTGTGTGCATAATTTGAAAGTTTAGCAAACATGTATATCACTGTTTGTGTGTTATATTTTAATACTATAAGCATATTTTCAAGAACCTTGCAAAATGACCAGTTAATAATTTTGGTTGAGATTAGTATTAGAAGTATTTACATATATTACATCTGTATAACCTGAATGTTCTGCAGCTTTTGTTTATGTGCAGTATTGTTTATGTGCCTAAACAGAAATTTTGGGCACTGGAAAGAGATCTACATTTCTTCCAGTTTTCCTTTTGTGTTCATGTAGAGGCAGTCTTTTTTTTTTGTAGGGTTGATCTTTTATGGAGGTAACATAGAAACACTTTAGTTTGTTAATAGTAAAAAATTAGCCAAAGCATGAAAACTGCCATTTGAACTACAAATCAGTTGTCTTAGTGAACAAATAATACTGTAGTGGCACTTCATCTCCAATTTTTTGTTGCCAGCAAACCAGCCCAATTTGTTCATATTTGTATCTGTAGATGTCTCTTCTGCATCAGTTCCTGGTGTACATGAAACCTTCTCATCTACTAGAGAAGATGAGAGAAGGACTGGAGCAGCAGAATGCTGATGGAGACCGTCTTCATACAGAACTAGAACAGGAGGTATGTATCTGATAGTGTGCTTTTATTTTTTTTTCTTGTTTTTATGCATCTACAATTTTGAGAATGTGTCTTTTGTTAACTGAGGACAGTTCTGTACATGGAACTATACACTATTTTGTTTCTGTTCATCTCTGCAATTGTACTCATGTTCAGTTTTCCTTCCTCTATTGGTACAATCAAAAGTAGTGTGCAACAGAAGCTGCTATATTGGGCTGTTCTGCAAACAGGGAAATCGTCAGATCTTCTGACTGGCAAAGTCCATGGATGTCTCAAGTCCTGTCCTCTGTAATCAAAGGATGATTGTCCCTCCCTCCCTTCTAACGTTATCAGTGGAAACTGCTTGATGCTGAGCTAGACCTTCACCTGCAGGCTTCAGAAAGATTTATGAATCTCTTCTCATAAACAAGTATTAGAGTTACTATCTCCACCCACCCAAAAAATTAATATCAATTTGGTTAGTTGAGTCTGTCATGCAATCTCTTAGCAAGTATTTTGATCTGGATGTAGATGAAGGAAAAATAAAGCAAACTGCTGAATGAAATTTTCAGTAATTAAAACTACAGAAAGTTTTGTAGGTCACTTAGATAACTTAGAACAATGCAATGCTGTTTAAATTTGTTCTAATCTATGAATGTTTCAAATTAGTTATTTAGGTGAAGGTATAGGCATGAAGGTCCATTGATTTGGCTGTTGGAGGAATCATTTCAGAAAGAAAAGGCAGTGTTGTATCTAGATGTGAAAGTTATGATTGTGCTTTGACTGCTAAAGCTCTTGATTTCTCTCCAGGCATACTACCTAATCTACATTCTCCTTCATCTAGTCAGTGAAGCTAGTTTCTTTGATGTTGTAAATTCTAATCAAAGGGTAAGTAACTTCAGTGGGTATATCTTTAGATTTTAAAAGAGTGTTTATCATTCACACTTGGTCTGTTTTGGTAAGAGCTATCATGTGATAGAAGATCACCAGTGGATAATAGCACTGAGGGAAACTTTTGTTCTGGGGCAAAGTAATTGCAGAAGAATTTGTTGGGTTGGTTGGTTGTTGTTTTATTTGCACTTACGCAGAGAAAACAACCTGCATTTTTGCAAATGAAACTACCTCAAAACCTAAGACTGTGCATGTGCAGGCATTTATTTTAATAATCTTTTTCAGAGATTAACTTGAGATTAACTCAACACAGAAATTCTGAGTAGTCCAATGATCCTGTGAACTTTTGAAGTAGGTTTGAAATTTTTCAGTCTAAAAGAAAACCACTTTGAAAATATCCAATAAAATATATTCAAGCACATCACTGTTTTCTGTGCTGGAGTGCAGCCATGCAGCAAGTGAAAGCTAGGACTGTATCTCTGCTGTTCTCTGCAGTGGTAGTTCCTTTGTGCCAGGTGATGTGAACATCTCTTAAGTAATACCTTCTGCTTAGCCTTTCAGTAATCTTATTCAGAGTTCTGTGATCATTTGCTGCGAGTGTTTTGGCTGTGAGATGTTTGTGTGGAATCACTCCTGGCTTTTAAGAAACCTCTCACATGAACTGTTTGAGAGAGGTTAAGCAGTAATGTTTGGTTTACATTTCAGGGTTTAAAGTGTCTCAGTTTCCTACTCAATGCAAAAAGATAATCATGAGTGTAATCTGAATCAAAACCTTATTTGGTAAAGAAAATAATTATACTGTGATCATTTTTAAAGATTTGTTTATTACAAATTCTTTCCTGAAGATTTGTGGAGAACTTGGATCTTTTTTGTATATTTTCTTAATGTTTCTGTATTTCTTAATGAAGAGTCCATTGTTTATTAATCTGCTCACCATCACGTGTGGCAGGGTGGCTGGATATTGTGGAGGCTAGACTTTGTGTAAAAACAATAGACTATTTCATTTCTGGTCCTCTCCCAGTTAGATGGAGTAAAATGTTATGGTCTTGAGACACCAGCATATATTTATAAGTAGAATTTCATCATGACTCACTTGTTCTGCATAGCCTCTTTGGAATTGTTCAATGAGGGACTAAAAACAGAAATTTATGCAGAAACTCACTGAATGTGAAAGATTTTGGGAGCCATTATCAAGAGATCATGAAGTTTCAAAACTGCTTTATTAAAGTAATAGGAAATTTTGAGAGAAATAAAAGATCAATACATAAACCTTGGATATGTTTTACATGCTCAGCCAATTCCTGCAAAAAAACCCAAAACCAACCCAAAACCCAGACTTGAACCATCATTACTGAAAAGGCTATTTATAGTTATTGTAACTTCAAAACTTTTTTTTGTTCTGGTAAAAGATCTGAATGGCACTGTGCTTGCTACTGTGGGGACAAAGTATTTACAATTAGCTAGTAGGAACTTGAAATTTTGTGATGTATAGCTCTGCTATACTTTGAAACTAATTTTTATAGCTCTCGGACCTGGTTTATCACATTCATACCTGCAAGTGATAGAGAATTTTGTGATATTTTCTTCCTTTTCCCCCCTTCCTTACTCTGTATTTCTGATAAAAAATTCAATCTGAAACGTTTAACTTTAAAATTGAAATAATATTTGAAGAAAGATTTAGTTTTGACAAGGAGAATTTACATAGCTGTACACTTTTGTCTTTTATTTAGCAACACTTACTGAAGCTTTGTGGTGCCTTAGATAGGCACATAAAAAGTGATATTAGGGAAGATGCAAGGCTATTTTATCGAACTAAGGTAAGACACATGAATTGGGGGTTTGTTTCAGGGTGTTTTTTAGTGTTCTCCATGTCTGTTGTTCCTTGTCCCAGCCTTAAAAATTCTAAGAGTTCTTAATGGGTTTGGGTTTTTTTCTGGTTTCTCTGTCTGCATTGTGTTTTTGCAGGCACATAAATATATGCCTATTTTAATGCACTGCAAATATTTTGCTAACAATAGGAGTTTTAATTGTAAAATGTGATCTTGATGTCTTTTTAGCCAGGCATCTCAACTTTTACACAAAAGAGTCTCTCCATTTCTTTTTCCTGTCAGTCACACATAATTGACTCTACTTTTAAGAGCAGAGGCTGCATACAGAGGACTGAAAAACTACCCTATCTTGCATGTGTCTCTGTTTTATTTTCAAATTAATGAGTTAGTTAAAAATGTTGTGGATTTAAGCAAACAATGTATGTAACATCAAGCTTGGATAACTGCCTTCCATTTGCTTTGTGCTGTGAGGCTTACTAATAATAGTCCTTATTTTGTAACTTTGATGCTTTGGATGCTGTCCTAGCAAGCTAAATCAGATTAGTGATAAAGTGACTGACCTCCAACTTTGGAAAGCCTTTACTACTACAGTTTTAAATCAAACATGTGCAGTTGGGTGCATCTTTACCTTCCAGGAAGAATTTTCTTTTTTATTCAGCCAGATTAGTAAAGCATGAATCATTTTAAGAGGTTAATTACTCTTGCCTTCTATTTTTGTATCTTGGGTTACTTTCATTTTTGTTTCTATTGCCCTTGCACTGAGAGGGGGAAATCTTACTGGTTTTCCCCATCACTTTACTTGTGTAATAGTACATACAGCAAATGCAGATGACACCACTGTGTTGGTTTTTAACACAGCATATGAAGCAAATCTCATTTCTGAATAGCTTGAATGAAACACTTGCTTGTGACTTGTTATGCAAGAGCATGGTTTTATGTGTACGGAGCTAAGTTCCGAGGCAGACTGGGCAGCACTGGTAGCTGTTGTGACTGCAGTTGGAGGCACCTTTTCTAGGTACCATCAGGCTTGTGTAACAAACCAAGTGTCCCAAAGGATCAGGTGGGCAATTGGAGGCCAGAGGCATGCAGGCTGATTCCAAACACTTAATGTGGGGAGTCACGTGCCTGAATTGTGTTTATGTGGAGCACATGACTTTGAATTCAGAGTCATAAAGTAGAGGGATCTAGTTGGAGTTGAGGTGGTGATATTTTGTTCTGTAAAATTGTAACCTCCTAGTAAAACTGGAGTGTTGGGTTACCTGGGATTCTGTGGGTTTGGGGTGGCAGGGAGAGAATGGGGTATGGTTTTGGCTTCTTTAACATACATGGCTAAAGTAATCAATCTGAATTTGCAGGTAAAAGACTTAGTAGCTAGGATATATGGCAAATGGCAAGATATGATACAAACCACTCTGCCTACTCAGGTACTGTAACAAAATGTTTTCCAGTCTTTTCATATTACAGGGTGCATTTAACTGTTTTTTCAGTATTTGAAAATAGCATATTCTTTTAAGGAGATCTTTTTCTTCATAAATGGCATGGCCATGGAATACACTTAGAAATGTTAGAACAGATTTGAATTAAAATTCTTACTTTGCTGGCTTCAATGAAACCAAGATGTCATGTTTATCCTTAAAAGTGCTGCTTTTGTAAATGGCTTGTGTAATACACAAAAATGCTATTACTGAGTCAAATCGCAGGGCCTGTCTCTGATTATAATTTATTAGCAGATGCTTCAAAAAGGGAGTAGGGCAGGAATGCAGCAATGCACTTCTGCCCTGGCCTGGCACTGTGTGACTTAAGGCTATATGAGTCTGAGGCTCTATCCAGATATGTTTAAGAGCTCTTAATAATTACTTCCTCTTTGACTGTGTCAAATTTAGTGCAATAATGAGTACTAGTACTCTGGAGGGTAAAGGAGCCCAAGAAAGTTGGTTAACTTTTAAATCCCACTTTCTCCAGGCCCAAGATAGATGTATTCCTTTGAGGAAAAAATTGGGAAGGCATACTAGGAGACCCATGTGGATGAACAGGGAGCTTCTGAAGGAGTTTTCAAGGAAAAAAAGAAGCATACAGTTCATGGAAAAAAGGACTTGTTAGTTGGGAGAATTACAGAGGGGTTATCAGGGCATGTAGGAAGGCAACAAGGAAGGCCAAATCCCTCTTAGAGCTTAAATTGGCAACTAAAGTAAAAGAGAATAAAAAGACCTTCTTTAAACATATAAGTGCTAAAAGGAAGAATAAGGAAAGTGTGGGGCCACTGCTGAATGAGGCAGCAGTCTTGATAACTGAGGATGCAGAGAAGGCAGAGTTGCTGAACACCTTCTTTGCTTCAGTCTTTTCTTCTAAGACCAGCCTCTGTGAACTCCAGTCCCTGATTGAAGGGAGGAAAGCCTGGGGGAGGAATGACCCTCCACTGGTCAATGAAGACTGGGTTAAGGACCAGTTACCTAAGTTGAGTATACCTAAGTCCATGGGCCCTGATGAGATGCACCCAAGAGTGCTGAGTGAATTGGCTGTTGTTATTGCCCTACCACTCTCCATCATTTTTGCAAAATCATGGCAAATGGGAGAAGTGCTGGAGGACTGGAGGAATGATGCTGATGACACGAAACTGGGAGGATTGGCAGATACACCTGAAGGCTGTGCAGCCATCCAGCGAGACTTGGACAGGTTGGAGAACTGGG
>JANHGL010007926.1:25100-43234 GCA_024611195.1 Ceyx melanurus | reverse complement strand
AGGACAAGAGGCAATGGGTGCAAGTTGGAGCACAAGAGGTTTAGGGCAAACACAAGGAAAAACTTTTTCCCAGTGAGGGTGCCAGAGCCTGGAAGGGGCTGCCCAGGGGGGTTGTGGAGTCTTCTTCTTTGGAGACATTCCAGACCCACCTGGATGTGTTCCTGGGTGACTTAGTCTAGGTGGTCCTGCTGAGGCAGGGGGGTTGGACTAGATGATCTTCTAGGTCCCTTTTAACCCCTAACATTCTATGATTCTGACATTTCAATGGCAAGCTGGATAAGAGAAGACAACTTCTTGTTCAAGCATTATTAAGTTTGCTGCTACTAGGAAAATAATTAAATGTGTAGCATGAGTATTGCTTAAGGCCAGAAATCTTGATGGAGTAAATCAGCTCCCTGTGTTTCAATGACTAATACCATTGATTAGCATCAGCTGAGAAGTGGGCCCCAAAGAGTATAAAACAATAGTGGATTAGAATGAGCAATCAATTTTCATATATCCAGAATGATTATGTCTCTCTAGAGATGGAGCCAGGCAGAGTTACAGTTAATTATCACTATTTTCCTTTTCACTGGGAGAAGAAAAAAAAATTGTTACATACATACATCTTTGTGCTTCTTTATATCAATATTGGTTTTAGCTTAAAATTAACAGATACTCTGGAAATCTAAATGCTATCCACTTTGATTAACAATACACTCTGCTTGTATCACTAAATTGTTATTATCATTTAATTGCCATCACAGGCTTGATCTTTGTTTTCCATAAAAATTCAGCCTTATTTACACTATTTTATGCTTCTCATACCATTTTTTTTAAGTTACACCTGCAGATTTTTATCTTCTTTCCCTCAGCATAAAAGCCTTGGGATCAGCACTTCTCCGTTCTCCCATGAAAAGTGATGAGGTTTCGCAATGGCTTGTTATATGATCTTTCTCACCATGGCCTTAACCAGACACCAGGACCAACAGCATAAAACAGCTGCTGTTTTGGCAGCTCTTTACTGAATTCCCTATGCAGATGCTCTGTGCATTTCACAGTGAAACGAGTAACAGCAGTCATTGTCGAAGATTGAAACTGTCCCTGCTCAGGACTGCTTCTGTCAGCGAGCAATGACAGATCTGTTCCCTTCACTCAGCATTGTAAGATGCCCAAGCAAAGCTGTGTGGTTCTGAGGCACTAAATCACATCATGGGAACAAACTTTACAAGGTGTGGTAGATCTCCACATTTGGACTCTACTGCACACCCTGTACTTTCCCTCTCCCTCTGTTCTTTAATTTGTTAAATGAAGTCCTCTTTATTCAGAGTACATGTATTCGTGATCTGCACATACAAAATTTAGTAAGAGTTCACTTAGAATACATGGCTTGAATAGATAAGCAGTCTTTGTGAAGCGTTCTTTGATTATTTTTAAACAGTAGCGCTGACTTGTACTGTTCGAAAATAAATTTGCAATGCTTTCTCTCACCTAAAATAAAAATTAGCTTTATAACTCTTCATAACTCTACTAATGTGCCTAGAAGTACAGCTTTTAGGATACAGTTAGAAATCTTACACATAATAATTCTACTTAAATTTTCTTTGGAAATTTTAAAGAAAAAGTTTAGACCCAGGTAGGGGAGGGGATTTTATTTTATATAACCATAGGTATTTTTCAAAGTTTCTTTTAGAGGATATACCTAAACTGAACAGTTAACCTTTAGTGTAACACTCTTGTCAAACCTAACTGCAGATATGTATTTTAGTTGCCTTCTGTGTGTTCAGATCAGGTTTGCACTGTCAAAAGGACAGTGTTCAGAACATAAACCCCAGGATTTTCCAGTGTCCCAGTGGTCACTTTAGCATATGTGCTAAATAGTTATGTATTTTAGATTACTTACTAGGTCATATTAGTTTTGCCTTTTTTTGATTTATGAAAACTAGTATAAAACAGAAAGAGTGACTCCACAATATTAGAAGTATTAAATATTTCAGTATTATATTGTCATGGTTTAGGGCCAGGGCAACCCCAAACCAATAACAGATGCTCTCTTTTAACTGCCCTCCCTCCTTAAAAGAGAAAAAGAATATAGATAGAGACTTAGTGATTAGGAAACTAGAACAATGTAATGAAAATTAAAATAATGGAATATATACAAGCATGTACAAAACCAATACCAATCCCAACGCCCCTGATGGTAATTAAGTCACCGATGCTGTGAAGTTGGCACAGGGAGAGTCCAAGACTGGGCCCTGCAGCAGCTGGGAGCTGTGTTCAGGAGCTGAATTCTGGCACCGGGTTCAGGAACACACCAATTGGGATCAAAGGCAGGATGGACAGAGTCCTCCTTGCTGCTTGAGGGGGAGAAGGCCTCAAGAGAGGAAGAACACCAATAACCTGAGCAGAGAGCCTAGCCCACCAGCTAGCTTGCTTAGCCTGCCAGTTTAGCTTGCCTGTTTTCCTACTCTCCACACAGGTTTTTTTTTTAGACACTTCAGACCCTGCAGAAACTGGCTGTGTGTGGCTTGGATGCATGTGCACTTCGCTGGATACAAAACTGGCTGGATGGCCGGGCCCAGAGAGTGGTAGTGAATGGAGCTAAATCCAGTTGGCGGCCGGTCACTAGTGGTGTTCCCCAAGGCTCAGCGTTGGTACCCAGTACTCTTCAACATCTTTTTCAATGACCTGGATGAGGGGATGGAGTGCATCCTTAGCAAGTTTGCGGATGACACTAGATCAGGTGGGTGTGTTGATCTGCCTGAAGGTCGGGTGGCTCTGCAGAGGGATCTAGACAGGCTGGAGCAATGGGCTAAAACCAACTGCATGAGGTTCAACAAGACCAAGTGCAGGGTCCTGTATTTGGGTCATAACCCCCTACAGTGTTACAGGCTTAGGGAGAAGTGTCTGGAAAGCTGCACATTGGAGAAGGACTTGGGAGTGCTGGTAGACAGCTGACTGAATATGAGCCAGCAGTGTGCCCAAGCAGCCAAGAAGGCCAATAGCATCCTGGCCTGGATCAAGAACAGTGTGGCCAGCAGGAGCAGGGAGGTGATTGTACCCCTGTAATCGGCATTGGTGAGGCCACACCTTGAGTATTGTGTCCAGTTTTGGGGCCCTCACTACAAGAAGGATGTTGAGGCACTGGAATGAGTTCAGAGAAGGGCAACAAAGCTGGCGAAGGGTCTGGAGAGTTTCTCCTATGAGGAAAGGCTGAGGGAGCTGGCATTGTTTAGTCTGGAGAAGAGAAGGCTCAAGGGGGACGTTATTGCTCTCTACAACTACCTGAAGGGAAGTTGTAGGGAGGTTGGGGTTGACCTCTTCTCCCAAGTTAAAAATGACAGGATGAGGGGGAATGGCTTCAAGTTGCATCAAGGGAAATTTAGGTTGGATATCAGAAAATTTCTTTACAGAGAAGGTGGTTAGGCATTGGAATGGGCTGCCCAGGGAGGTGGTGGAGTCCCCATCCCTAGAGGTGTTTAAAAACCCTGTAGATGTGGTGCTGGGGGACATGGTTTAGGGACCCTGACAGTGTAGGGTTAATGGTTGGACTTGATGATCTTAAAGGTCTCTTCCAACCAAATGATTCTATGACCCCCAAACTTTCTATACTGGATATGCCATCAATGGTCTGGAACACCTCCTTGGTCAGTTTGGGGTCATCTGTCCTGATCTCTTCTCCCTGCAGCTGCGATCTTTCAATTTCTGCACCCCCAGTGTGATACACAAGGTCTAGCAGTGGCCTTGGGATCCATGGTAGTAACTCGAAATATAAGGTGTTATCACTGCTAGAAGCAAAACATTCTGCTAACTTGAGAAAGTGCAGTTAGTTAGAAAACCTGAGCTGAAGAGTAAAATCTCTGAACAGAATTTGCTCAAACCAGGACATATATTCATTGAATCATGGTATTCTTGGGTGCAGGTTGTCAATAACTTGAGGTGACTAATACTAAAAATCTGTAGAAGAGAGCTAGCGTAGAGGGTACAGGTTGCCCTGTTTTAACCTAACCCAATGAAGTCAGTACTAGTGAATGTGTATATGTATGTATGAGTTTTCAGAGAGGTTGATTTCCTTTTTTTTTTATTTTTTTAACTTTTTTTGTTGCCACCTGGGAACTAACCAAATGAAAAATAACGAAATGTGATTTTAACTTATTTTGAAGACAATGCATGTAGGAAATTAAAAGTAACTTGACCGCTGGCGTCAGGATTTGGCCATTTGGCAGTAAAATAGTTCTATTTCAGTAGTGAAATTAAGAAGCCTTGTTTGAATAATAGCATCAGCTTTTTTTGTTGTTGTTGTTTTCCAGTCAAGAATCCTTCCCCTCCCACCCAAATTGTAGTAATTTTTTACAAGTCAAATTTTGAATTATCTCTTTGGTACGAATTGCACAAATCTGAAGGACGAGAATTTGAGAAATATACCTCTGTCTTAGAAAAACTTAATATGATAAAGACTCGTGGAAAAAGTAATTATGCTTTTTGACATTGAGCTGAATAACAGATATCATCTGCGTTTCAGTTCAGATTTCAGCCCAAGTTCTTAGGGTTGCCTCTTGTGATCAGTAGGTTTGTTAATTGTCATCCATGGAGATCCTACATCTTTTCCTTCTATGTTCATTCATGAAAACCTGATAAATGCAATAAAATAGGACATTTTGTCTTACTCTCTCAATCAAGATTAGAAGAAAGGTCTAATTTCCAGATATGTTTTACCTTTTATTGCTTCTCCTTTGTAGTCTCAGTGCTCTTCTTCCTTTAAGGCTATTAGCAATAATTTTTCAATGAAATGTTAACACTAAACAAAACCAACTGGTATCAGTTAAAAAAAACCCCAACATTAAAGATGAGAAAACATTTACTAAATGTCTATAATTTTACACGTCTTATAATCTTAACTGGATATGTCATTTTCTTCTTTGCTAAAAAGGGGGAAATAATGAGAATTTACACATGATGGCAATTTTCTTTAATCAAATAGTAAGCATTCTTTGCGAAACACTATTGCTCCTCACTACAGATAGAGGTCTTTATAAAGCCTTGCCAGAGAGGTCAGTGATTTAGACACCAAATGGTTTTCTCTCTCTTCAGCCATATCCCCTTCTTTGGCTGGATCGAAGGTTGTCATGTTGGTGTTTCTGTGAATGTCTGCTGATAATGTTGGCCTTCTTACAGACCCAGAATGTGTATCCATTTGAGAAAATAATAATCTCAATTTCAATATTGTAATGTAAGACTTTATCTTGCTTTTTTTTCTTCTTCTTTTTTAATTTTACAAACCCTTGAAGATGTAAGCCATAAAATCCCTCTGCAGCAGAAAAGCAGAAGACCTTTTTAAATCTAAGATTCTGGTCAACTCACTGGGCTTCTTTGCTTTAACTGACAATACCATAAAAATTTTACATATGAAGCTGCGTGACTCTCCTAGCATGGTTTCTGAATTATATTTCAGTAAGAAGACTTGCTTTCTCAATTGCCCGTTCATTCATATTTAATATTTTTGTATTGTAGAATAGAGACAGAGGTGTAATCCACAGTATTATATTAGTATTCCATTAATTGACTGAAGTTTGACTCCAAATTATGGTGTAAAAGAAGAATGTGAGTCATCTGAGCAGCAACAAATTAAAGTCTAACTATTACCATCTTGGATTCACCACAGTGCTGAATTGTTCTTTCTGTAAACTATGATTAAGACATCCAAAAATGTGACTTGGCATGTCTCTCCACTAGGATTTTCTTATGGGAAGTCTCCAAACCCGTATTTCTAAAGAAACATCATCACCACTAGCATTACAGAGTAAGCACAACAAAAGTGTTAGGTATAGGTATAGCAAGGCCTAACTTTTAGGTTGATCTCACTACTGAACCCAGAGAAGAGAACCTGAGATTCCTGTACAATGTGAAGTTTAATTTCCCCTCTGGAGATGACAAATAAGCCATGTAAAATTTATATTCAGTATTAGGAAGAATTTCTTCACTGAAAGGGTTGTCAGGCACTGGAACAGGATACACAGGGAAGTGGTTGAGTCCCTGGAGTTATTTAAAAAACATGTAGATGTGGCACTTAGGGGCATGGTTCAGTCATGGCTTGGCAGTGTTAGGTTTATGGCTGGACTCAATGATCTTAAAAGTCTTTTCCAACCTAAATGATTCTGTGATACTATACTATCTTAAATGGGATGCTGGAGTAATTGCTAAGCACAGTAGCATCAGACTGTACTTCCTTTCTGGATCCCAGATGACGAGCAGGGTTAGCAGGAGCCACCACTTGAAATCTCCTCTAGACAGTCAGAGCATGTACCTGTAATTACAAAGGGTTGAACAGAGTCTTTTCTCTTTAAAGTCAAAAACCATATTTAAAGGTGTTCAGAGCATCTTACATAACAAAATGGGTTGAGTATATGTTCCAGTGATTTATTTTTTTTTACTGTTTTGTTGGGGTTTTTTTTGGTGGGGGGTGTTGTGGGGTTTTTTAACTTTTTTTTTTTTTTTTTTTGGATGATGATACTTTTGCAGTCACTTTTCCTCTCCAGTGTTACAAATCATCATAGTCTCTCTGTGGATGAGATTGTGTACTGTTCCCAGGGCACTGTATGTTTCGGCTCAAGTTCCAAGTGCCAAAGCAGCATCAGCGGAGCAGGGCTGAGTAGCTCTAGAGATTCCTGTTGTAATGTGCATGCCTCAGAAGATGCTGAGAGTTGGGAGAAATTTGAATTACAGGCTTAAATTAACACAACCAGTTCAGTTTTGGATACCTATGATTCTTCAAACTGATGTCTACTCTTTTCCTCCCAGTCCAGACAGCACAACCTATCTCTTAGCGATATATTATAATTTGCTACTACCTCTGAAGTCCTACCAGCCTTGACACCATGTCTCTCAAGAATTGTCCTGACCTGTTCTTCCTAATGAGACATTATGGGTGTCTGTTTCTCTCATTTGAACCACACAGTTGAATGTGAGTTCCAGTGGAGCGCCGATATCTTGGGAAATCATTGATCAGAGATTTCCCCACAAATTACTCCGCTAGATTACTTTGTCCTGTCAGGCTTTTTGTGCAGCTAATTATTCTAGGCTCTTCCTATGTTAAGTCCTAGGATAAAACAGAAACATTAGGAAGTGTCAGCACTAACATTTACAAATACACTCAATAGTTCTAGTTGGTGATCAGTTAACTCAAAGCAAAACAGTGTACTATAGAAATGCACAAAGTCAACACTTACTCTGAGTTTCCAAAAGTCCTTTCTTCCTGAACGCTGATTTCAACAGGAAACTGAGTTAGGCTTTTCAAATATGCTCAGCTGTAACCCACCTTTGAAATTTCAAATCTCTTCCCCCCCTCAGCAGAATATTCTTTTTAAGAAAATTTTTCTTTAAAGCTGGCACATCTGTGCTGATGAATCAAATGTATTTTATCATAGAAATTATATTTCAAAATTTAAAAAAAACTGCCCTGTCTAGGAAAGTAAGTTAAAGCAATAGTTCATTTTTCTTACCTGTCATTAGTAATTTCCCACTTGAAATTATCATAAATTTCTTGAGCTTGAAATGATGTTAATCAGCCTCTACTGTGTTGTTCTTATGACTTTTAGTAAAAAATGTATGCCAGTTGACCAGTATATGTGGTTGGGTATTAAAAGACAACTGTAATTATGATATTATGCAAGTATTATTTAAGATCTAAAAATTAAAATAAGGTTCTTTAAACTAGCTCAGATTCTCCAGTTTTGATATTCACTGGAGGTTCTTCTCTAATGCCTGATCTATTCCAGCAATAAAAGCTGGGCTAAACTGTCTTTTGCATGGACTTTTCCACAGTGAGTTTCAACAGCACTTCAGCAGTGGAGGACAGTATTGTATCCCATTTTGAAGAAGATGAAAGCAAGATGCAGAAAATCAATTTTTTTTCCCAAGGTCATCAATTAAAGAAGGGCCAGAGATAAACTTCATTATGGCTCCCAAGAAGTAACAAAATTTTAAAAGACAAAATGTTGGCTTTTCTCAAGGAAAATTTATTTATGCAGACATTGTTAATAATAGTAGGTTGTGTCAAATATTTCCCCCTTTTTAATAGCAGAATGTAACCATTGCTTAATCCTCTGTCTCTTTTTTCTTCATAAATAAATTGTTTAAACCACAGGTGTAAATTAGGTACAGTGCAAAAATCCCTGTAGTTTCAGATCATTGGCAAGTGCAAGGGATGTTCTGTGTGTTTCACTTGCTGTATATCATTGAAAATACAGAAGACTTCACAGCAGAAGTGTATGTTTTAGGTTTGCGCATATTTGGCAGAATGTTAATACTACGTTGTGGGAATTGTGCTGAGTTCCCTGTTATCATGCAAGCAATTGCTAACTGTAGACCTCTGACTTTGTAATTTGTTCTTTATGGACTAGCCTGCAGCCAATAAGCAAAATCAATAGTCTTTGCTGAAAAGTAAGCAAGTGCCAGTGTGTTATGTGACAGGTGAAGATACATGTGCTTACCAGGGGTCAGGGGGCCACATCAAATTTCTCTCTGACTTCTTTTCAAAAAGCTAAATCCATTTAGAGAGCATTCGTCATTGGAAAATGTTGCAGTGGGGAATTAGACAGGCTCCTGCTCTCCTTTTCTCATTTAATGATGTTTGTTTTCAACAGTCTGTTCAATAATGTCACTGAGAATAAATTATGTGAGAAGAATAAAGTACTTATAGTCTAGTTATTTATTCATTCATTTCTGTAGAATAACACTAGCTGTTGAATTCTCATGTTTATTAATGGCATTGTGGCAGTCCAAATATCTGTTTGTTCTCCTCTTCCCTTGGAAAAAAAGGGTGGTACAGAGCATTGTGGAACAGACTACTTACTGTTTAAGCTTAAGGTGAAGGTTACACAACTCCTAGAAATCTTACATATTCTATAAGCTTGAATACAGCATCTAAATATATACCACAATTTTATTATTGCACAGAGGTTTGAAAATATCTTGTTTTCCAAGTGGAATGACCAAGATTGATACCATTCAGAAGTCTGATAGATTTCTGAATATATATTCAGATATAACACCAACAGCTGAGACGGATGCTGCTGGACTGTGATAAAGCAGGCTGTTTATGGTGGATGCTACTGATGCAATTCTCCTTTTTGAATAAATGCTGAAAGTATTTCAGTGGTCTGAGTTCTAGAGAATTTGCTGTTCAAACCAGCCATTGAGACATAACGGACTATAATGAAAGATGGAAAGGGAAAGAGAAAAATCCATCTGAGGAGTTTTTTTCTGAAATTCTGAAGTGGCTTAGACTTTTAAGCTACCAAAGAAAATAAATTTGATATTTAAGAGTTAAACAGTAAAATCCAATATAAATTTAAACACGTTATTTTGAAAACTTTAGATTCAGTCTAATATTTGCTATTAGACTGATTGATAGAAGGCTCAATGCTATTGTTTATTTCTTGAATGTAGTTGCTCCATTTAATAGCCTGGACTGCTGCCATCATACTATCACACATGTGCACTCCCAGTCAGGAAAAACAAACAGTAACCACACAGGTTCAATCAGATTAAAGGTTCCGTGTGTAAGAGATGAATGCAAAAAATCAGATTGGTGTGTTAGATTTCTCTTGTGTCCTGTGTGGTTTTAACATGTATAATAAATGTCCCTTAATATTTCTATCCAGTTACCTAGCTTTCTCTATAGCTGTTTCTTTTTGCTTCTGACTGCACATATCATTACTATAGTACTATCTCTTAGTTGAGCACTATATTGGAAGATACTGAGTGATACTTGATGCTTCCAGGTTGAAACCCTTCAACCTGGGTGCTGCCATGCTTCATGCCACTATCTAGGATGCTTTTGATTCCATGTTAAATCTATCAATGTCCAGGGTAAGAGTGTTCAATAAAACAAGACATTTCTAAGGTGACCCACAGACTGTCTCAGTAACCAACAGGAAGAAAGGAAGAAAGCTCATTTTCATCATCTTCAAACGAAACTGGTGCCTTCGTTGCCTTTAATTACAAAATATTTAAATATTACATTTTGGCTAGAAAACCTGTGGGCTTTACAAACTTCTATACCACTGAATTTCATTTCTGCAAGATCATCTCTTCTCACACTATTTTAGTGTGTCAAGAAATAGTTCTGTTCCAGGCAAGTGCTTGAAGTTCTGGTAGACAACTGGGGAAAAGCAAGAGGTAGGGACTGGATCTTGCAGCTTTGCATCAAAGAATAGTTCTATAAACAGACTACAAACAAACCAAAAACTTGCCTTGCCATCTAAAGAGTTGTTAAAATGAACTTACAATGGAATTTCATAGTTTGATAAACAAAATAGCTTCAAATAGATAAACAAAAAAAATAGATAAACAAAAAAGCTTCTATAACCTTCCATTCCTCCTTTTCCCTTTATGGGGTAACACAGTTACTGTTCTGCAGTGAGGAGATAAAACTAAAGTAACTTGAGAGGTTCCCTGAGATCCAAGCTGCAGGGGGTTGAGGTTAAGCTAGAGGTTTGCATGCTTAGCTCCTTTTTTTTTTTTTTTTTTTAATTGAGTCTTAAGCCTTTCCCACACTAAACATGCCTTTCTAGGCTTTTTCTTCACAAATGGCAAGTTAACTTTTATTAAAAACTTGCTGGTTTAGACTTAAGGCTCCTTCACTGCTACCAGCCCTGTCCCAGTCCTCTGAAGAATAATGCCTTATGATGGTGCATGCCTTGCCCAGCTGGCTCCTCTGCCTTGCTGGGCTGACATTGGAGCTTCAGGTTTAAACTGTTTGGACTTCAAATCCTGGATTTGTTTTAAGTCACTGCAACCTATCTATAGATCTTATTGTGCGATGTTCATCATCCAGATGCTAAGCACCTAACTGATTGCTGTGCCTCCACAGACAAATGGTTGCACAATTACAATATGATCGGGTGTATACACACTCTTTTAATTTGGCCAGTACAGATAATAGGAGAAAATGCAGTGGTCCCCAGAGAGCTTGTACAGTACATGTTCGGGTCTGTGCTGCCACATCTTCCCTGACACTGTTACTGCTTTGCTACCACACTGTCATTGGCTTGTTAGATATAGCATTCAGAATTAAGCAGAAAAAAAGGTCTAGTTAAACAGAAGTCTCTTTCTTTTAACTCTCACAGAACCCTATCATTTATTATCTTGTCTTTTTCTTGCTTTCATACTTGCAAGTATCTCATCAAAAGAAATTACCAGCAAAATTACTCTGGTGCTTGTCTCTTCCTTTTTCATCACCAACACACAACATATACCATTTGCAATAACTACTCCTATCACTTTTATGATGGCAGTGTTACACATTTAGTGTGACATGTACAAAGGGACATTAGTGAAAGGGGCAAGCAGCTCATGTTATAACAGATAACAAGTCTGAACATGCATCTTTCTTGGCATTGGTCTCCAAAAGTGGTCTGTTGAGTTTTAAATTTTGAGGGCTATCCAGGTCACATAACTTAATTTTTTAATCTTTTTTTTTTTTTTTCTACCCAGTTCATCAGCTGCAAGATGGTCTTTTTTTTCCAATGTCTTCATTTTGTACACATTAGAATTAAACAAAGTCTTTCTTAGAGGAATACTTTATTACAATTTTATTATCCTTTCTCAGTGTGTCACTATGCAAAGCATCATATTTTATAGAGGAGAGTGAGTTGCATGAACTTCAAAGATCAGCTACAGAAAATGTATTTTACTCTCAAGCCTTACTCTGGAAAGGAATGAAGTGAACCCATCTTTGTGGCCCTCCTCTGGACCCTGCTCCATCAGGACCATGTCTTTCCTGTGTTGAGGGCTGCAAAGGTGATCAGAGGGCTGAAACACCTCTCAGACAAGAACAGGCTGAAGGAGCTGGGGTTATTCTCTTTCTAGAGAAGGCTCAGGGAGACCTTATAGCCACCTTCCAGTACCTGAAGGGGCTCCAGGAAGGCTGGAGAGGGGCTGTTTCCAAGGGCCTCTAGTGAAAAGATGAGGGGTTATGGGCTTAAATTAGAGGAGATTTAGACTGAATATCAGGAAGAAGTTCTTTCCCTTGAGGTTGGTAGAACAGTGGAACAGGCTCCCAGGGAGGTGGTTGAGGCCCCATCCTTGGAGATATTCCAGATGAGGTTGGCCAAGGCTCTGAGAAGCCTGGTCTAGTTGAGGGTATCCCTGCTCACTGCAGGGGGACTGGACTAGATGACCTTTGAAGGACCTTTCCAGCCCTAAAAATTATATGATTTTATGATTCATTGTTTGAAATTCCTTCTAAAGCAAGTTTTGGAGCAATATTTTTAATCACACAAATATATTTTTCCCTCAGTTTGCCGTTTGGACAGACAGTTTATTGCAAATGCTTAATATTCAAAACTTCTTCATAATGGGAGATGTAAGTAATTGTTAACTATAAATATTCTAACTGATATAACCATTTCAAATTATTTTTAAGCTTATTGAGGATAAGTATAATAATTTTTGCCATGTATATACCTGTAAAGCTTGCTTTCCTTTCAGGTTACTATTTCGCAATGCTTTCAACCAGAAAACATTTTTATTATTTTTTTTTATATTTATGAAAAAGGTCAACATAAATAGGACACAATTCAAGTGAGCTGACTTCAGAAAAAAATTAACTTGTGTATTAGGTTCTCATTACATTAATACCTTTACAGAAAAGATCAGATTAGGCTGTCAATTGGAACAAAATTACTTTTAAATGGATTATAATTCCTCAAGTAGATTTCCAGTATGAAAAAGAACGAAAGAAGCACTAGTAAAAAAGGTTCTCCTGATAAGAAGTGTTAAGCCTGACCATCACGCTGAAGAAGTTTTGCTGCTCTTCTCAGACAAGTAATGTTAACTTCATTTTCTATCTATAAACATAGTGAAAAAACAGGTTTCAATGTTACTTAGCTGCGATGCAAATAAATATTCATAACAATGGCACACACATAGCTAATTGAACAGTTTTTGTTAATATTATACTAGATATTCATGGACATGTGCATTTTTCAATAATGAAAATATCGCCTAAGGCTAGCTTTGTTTTTCTTGTCAAGAACAATTTATGTGCTTTCCTTTAAATGAATATAAACTTCTATATTCTCGTGACAAAATAATTCACTGTTAATTTGGGTAAATTATTCCTTTTTTGTGGTGTATTTTATTCTAAAAGAAAAACCTGAAAGTATCTCCGAAATTTTCTCTATCCATTCTGTCTAATTTCTGTTTTAACTGGAATTAATATGTAGAGAGTTCAGTTATTACTTGCTAAGTAAACATGGGCATATGAGATTTTATCTAAAATCAATCTGAAAATAATTTTATTAAAATTATGTATTCACAAATGTGTTAATTCATTGTTTTACACCCACAATTTAGGAATATATACATTTAAAACACTGTCCTTTCTCTTTCATTATTTCCTTTTCTTATTTTTATTCTTGCTCTATTATTTGTAGCTATTGTTTGTTCTGGTCCTCAGGACTGTTTTGGATGGTGAAGAGAAAGGTAAACCCAGATCTCATGAATGTAACTGAAAAACACGTAACACGTGTGGAGATATTAGCTGCTAAGAAAGAGCTGAGGCATTTTCCCTCTCCTTTATCACGAAACAAAGTCTATATCCCTTCATTCACAGGTCTCTTATTTTCCCATCTCACTGTTTCCATATCCTTCTCATTTAAATTTCAGCAATGTTACTTAAAGGTAGCAAATGGTGCTAAGCACTGATTTAACTAATTAATTCCATTTGGATGGCAAATTAAGGTTGTCTGGTAAACAGAATATAACGTTTTCTGTTAGAAGAGTAAACCTCAGGCTACTCTGCTGCCTTAACACCTAGGTTATTGGTTACATTATGATTCTTTCACGAAGTGCTTAAATTGCAATTCCTGGCAATGCTCTTTTAATCAAATGCTGATACCCATCATGGAGTTCAAGCACCTACAGGGGAAAAAAGCAAATGTAGAAAAAGCAAGTAAACATTAACTAATACTGGAAATGGTTGCTCCAAGGCCATGCAGTGGGGAATCTCTCATGTTAAAACGACTTGTCAGTATTACATGATATTTTTTAAGTACCAATTTATATTTTAGTTTCAGGAATGATAAGCTCTGGGTAGTGTTTTCTCAGGTAATTATAATGCAAGGCATTATTTCCTCTCATAATGCAGATCTGCGTTTGGTATTATCTTGGCAAATCCTTGCTTTGGGATTATCTGGCAGCCTTTTTCTAGCCATGAGAAATTACTTAATTGGGAAATCTGTTCAGTCATGAGTATCTCTTCTGAGTGAGGAATGTGACATTTTCTTGGTGATGTGTACCTTACCTCACACTGGATTTGAGATGGTATCTCAGACTAAACAAGCTATCTTCATTCTTCTGTTACTGACATCAGTATACTATTCAGACATTAATTTCTTTGGAAAGCTAGAGAGGGAGAGGTTTTCCCTTTAGAAATGGGCAACGTAATGTGATTGGTATGGCCTGTGGGTTGTGTTGCCTTTAAGTTCAGAGAAGCTATTTTCAGTTAAACATATGCTGCATACTGACAACCTGCATGGTTTGCAAACATTTGAGTATATAAAATATGATAGTGAACTTAGGAGAAGGAAAATTATGAGACTAAATAGGGTATTGTGAAGCCAGATCTTTAGAAAAGCTCTCTGATCTCTCCACAAAAAGGACAGACTTGCTTGTGGCCTGCTGCTTCTCTTACCAAAAAAACAAAACCAAACAGCAACAAGGAAAGAAAAAAACCTAACAAAGCAAGAACAAAACAAAACTGGATGCTACTTGACATTAAAAGCTCTCTCTGAACAGAAGAGTAAGGAAATAAGATGATTATTCATATAGAAGGAGACTCTACCACCTCTCTGGGCAGCGTCTTCCAGTGCTCTGTCACTATCACAGTAAAGTTTTTCCTCATGTTGAGGTGGAACTTCTTGTGTTTCACCTGACTACCTCTTGTGCTATCCCAGGGCACAACTGAAAAGCAATTGGCCCCTTGTACTTGACACTCACCCTTCAGGTATTTGTAAACATTAATAAGATCCCCTCTGTCTTCTCTTTTCCAGACTAAACAGCCCAGGGCTCTCAGCTTTTCCTCCTAAGAGAGATGTTCCAAACCCTTCATCATCTTTGTAGCTCTCTAGTATTTCCCTGTCCCTCTTGAACTGGGGAGACGCCACCCAACAGAAGTCTGTGAACAGATGCAGATTTTTATGACTATATGTAACAGTGCCACCTGGTGATTTTTCGATCACTGGTGACATTTTTAAAATGTTCTTGTCCAACTCCAGCTCCCTTCATGTCAAGGGCAGTTTATTTTTTAGTAGTGTTTCTACACCACTTCAGGAGGCTCTTGGAATTGCTGGCTAATTTGTCTTCCATATGCTGTAAACATAATCCATTCTACTCTTAGGTAGTCTTGGGTCTTGTGTCGTTTGCACAGGGCTCATTGTATATAGATAGGTAGCTATACAAAGAGAAAAAGGGACTGATTCAGATTCTTCAAGAGTGGATCATTCCTTGAAGATTGCCAAGAATGGAGAGTTATTTGTAAATAACATCAGGTACTGATAAGCAGCAGTAACTGTAAAATCCTTGAGTCATTGCTCTGCTCTATGTTCAGATAGGTATACCTCCAGGTATTCCCCAGGAGCTCCTGCATTTTCAGACTAATGAAGGGATATTAGCAAAATGCAAATGTATACTTCTTCCAAATCAGTGATCGTATTTCTCAATTCAAGTTGCTGAAACTGTACAGGCTGTCTGAAATAATAAAGATTTTTAACATATATAGTATATAAGAACATGTTCACATAGCTTAATGTAAAATAAAGGGTTTATGATTAAATTATTATAAGATGCTACTACATCATAATGTTTTCTGAAATGTTCCTTTAAAAGCTATTTAAATAATGCTTTGGAGATTAACTGTGTATTTGGAAAAGAACCTTTTTGCCATTAACAAGCAGAAATTTATTTTTGTATAACATATCAGAAAAATATTTTGTGTATAGGAAATGCAGGAAAGGCTCATATAATTCATTGTACAGAATAAAAAGCAGTATCAAAGTACATGGCTGTGTCCTTTGCTAAAATAACTGTTGTCATCTGTTGTAAACCTTGCATACAGCTGAGGACTGAATTTACTTCTTACTGTAGCTACTCTCTTTTTCACAGACAGGCATATTGGGAAGAAGCATATCTACAAATGGATTTTCATTACAGTGCACTGACTGGTTTTAGTTTTATTTGTTGCATGGTTCCATGCAGTAACTTTTGACACTCCTGTCACTGGACATGCTAGTGGGAATATTATAAAACTGTCTTCTTGTTGTGATTTTAATATTAATAGTTTCACTGATTATTTATTTTTAAATTCCTTAAAAGGGAAAGCAGTGTTGGTGAGGATAGAGACCTTGTCTGGAAAGTCATACCCATTTTCATCAGATATTGGCTTCATAAGCCGCCTTAGGTCACACCTCGTCTTTTTACAGCTGTTTTCCCATCTGATAACTAGGATAAAGGAGGTGAGTTATCTTCAGCAATGTGCCCAGAGACTTGCTGATGAGAATGTTTTATCTTTTTGTTTATATTAATTTAGCAAAGCAAGAAGTAAACAACATCATTTGCCTCTGTTACACAAGACTGACAATAGCCATGGCAAGTGACCAGCAGGAGAGTAGTTTTGTGACTCTCCTATTTCTGTGAAACTCCTGACCACCTACTTGAAGAAAGGAGTTCATTCATTAAGATTTGTTTGTTCATGGCCTTCCCAGGTCCTTAAGAAAAGGAAAACTTTTTCTTTGCATTTTATGAAAAACAGTGAAAACGCAGTGTTTTGCTTTTTCATTGAATCCCACCGCAAACAGATTAACAGCCTAAGCCCAATTCATCACCTCAGACTGAATTTAAAATGCTATACCATCATACTATTTAATGATGTTGTTTATGGTCACAATAAGATATTTATAATGAGAGACTTAAACTTTCATGTTTCTTAATTAAAGGGATTTTCTAAACTAGTTGTAACCTGCATTTGGCCTTATGATGCCTCCCAGAATAACAATGATCTACCAGTTAATATATAAGGGCTCATGACTGATTGTTGCTCCTCTTCTTCTGCATATTAAGTAGTGTTCATTAATTAATATTCAGCTTGCTTGCTTCTTGCACACAGGACATCATCTTTGCACTGGGTTCCCAGTAGACAAAAGAACAATTGTAGTTTAAATGAAAAGCTTTAGAGATCCCTTTGAGTGCGGTGTTAAGATTACAAACACAAAAAAGAGTTCAGGGGCTAAAGAAATTTAGGATTTTTTTTATTGCATCAAAAATGTGGCTCTAACCTGTTTGGTTTGGAAAGTCAAGCTGCTTATTGTCTATGTGAATGCCTTAAATGTATTCTCTAGAGGCTTAACTGTGTAGAAAATAGACCAAGATAACTGAACTGTCTGAAATCTACACTTTCAGATATCTTCATTCACAGCTTTTTTCCAGAATAACACTATCTTTTTAGGACTGGTTCTGAAATAGATCTCTCTTATTTTGTTATGTTACTTAGTTGATTTGCACATTTTTATAAGATCTGATTTATCTGGTATCCAGTTTGCACAGATGAGATCAAAGTTTCTAATTTAAACCTGTTTCTTGATGAGCTGAAGAACAAAACTCTATACACAGTTACTTTTGTGGCTTTCAACTAATCACTTTGCCAAGACAATCTATCAGATAGAAAAAGTAATTGAATTTGATAACTCAGCAGAAATTCTACAAAACCAAAAACCAGCAGCTCATCCCAGTGCTAGCCCTTCTGGCAGCTAATATTCAGGGCAAGTGTGACTTGCTTTGGAAACAGTGACTCTAGAGTAATTTATTTAATTAACTTAATTTCTACAGAAAGAGCATTATTAACATGCTCCAATACTGAAAGCAAAACTTGTAGATATGATTTTTTCTGTTTGTGTCCGTGAAACTAACCCGCAAACCATACACTTTTATCCTGCATTCACAGAATCACAGAATCACAGATCCACAGATTTTAGGGATTGGAAGGGACCTAGAAGATCATCTAGTCCAACCCTCCTGCCTCAGCAGGATCACCTAGACCAAGTCACCCAGGAACAGATCCAGGAGGGTCTTAAGTGTCTCCAGAGATGGAGACTCCA
>JANHGL010007926.1:0-16221 GCA_024611195.1 Ceyx melanurus | reverse complement strand
GGAAGTGCATTTCAATAAATCCAAAATGAGTTTTTGAACCAATTTCTGCCTCTGTGTTTTATTTTGATTTTTACAGGTTAAATGTGTCTTACTCCAGGGATAATCCTGTTCTAGACTGTAAACAACAGAATGGAAACTGACTCCTTATTTGTACAATATCCAGCACTGCTATTATAAAAATATTTAGTAATGGTAGTATGCATTCTCAGGAGCACTCATGCAGTACAGAACATTAATTAAAGAGCAAAATAGCAAATGTGAAACTTTTTACTCAGCTTTGACTTGTCAAAGCAAAAATTCTTCATGAAAAGTGAATACTGATTACATTCTCATTTACAGAAAATCTTTGAAACATTTCAGAACTGATATCTGTCATGCTTTTGCACAGCTTTTAATTTCCTAGTGTGTGAATTCATAGTTTAAAAAAAAAATTGAAAATAATTAAAAAGTTTTAAAATAATTTAGAATTACCTAAATGAAACTATCACCTGACCAACACTTTTTGGAGGGTTTGGGGGTGTCTGTTCAGTAAATCACTCTTAATTTTTAACTGAAGAGAGTTAAACATTTCATAATAATTAAAAAAAAAAAAAATAAAAATTTTTCCTAAGCTGCATATATGCAGGATGAAGAACTGTAGTAAAATGAAGTCTCAGCTGAAGTAAGCATACACTATATTGATATTTTTATGAAGAAATCTTTTGGTTCTTTTCTTTCTTTTAGGGAAGTGCACTGTTAAGATTAGTTAAAGACAGAGAGGCAAACCAAGTCCTGGGTTGTCTTTAAAGCAGCTTTCTGAAGATGGCTTTGTAAAACCAGAAAGCCATTTTAAAGTGATTTGCAAGAAGGGTATATACCTCTACGGAGAAACCCTCATTTGGGTCATTTGGATTTCTCTCTTTTCCCTGGAAGCAGCTAGTCAAAACTGTCTGTATGCAACAGAAAGATAAAAATTTCAATTAGGTTGAGTGCTGTCATAAGCAGACTACATGAGAAGGCTTGAGATAACATACATTACATATTGATGTCTATCAGTCCTGAGAACATAGCCATGTTTTATTCCATGCCCCTTTTGTAGGTTTGGCAGCAGTGGCACCCAATAAAGGCCTAATCATATTAATTTATTCCCCTATCAATTATGCATTCAGATTCTCCTGATAGCTTGTCAGTTTTTATTCACTATTTTCTGAAAAATATGCCTGTTACAGTTACTGGGGAAATAGGAGGACTGTCAGAAACTGAGATTTAAAGAATATTACTTAAAAGGGGTGGGTGTGTTTAATTTATAAATCCTGTATTATATGTTTTGCATTTGTTAGTTTTAAAAGGGGTGACAGTGCAGAGACAGATGTCACATTAAGGACTTTCTAAAGACAAGGGGAGAAGTCTCCTTAAGAATATGTGTGTTTTGTTCAACTTTTCTTGAAAGCAAGGTGTTCTGTGGTCTGTAGATGTAGTAAAAATGTGTCAGCTTTGTTAGTTTAATGTGAATTTGATTTTGACTCTCTCAAACAATGTGTACCAATGATGTATATAAAAGTGTTTCAGCTTGTAAACTGGTCTGTCTTCTAGTATGGGAAACAGTTTATACTCAGCAACATGTTGGTGTCTCAAACTGCATTCTAGATTCAGTGCCCATCTTAAGAGTCATAAGCAGTAAATAATACAGATAAATAGATGTAGTGTGTGAAGTACACTAACTGCCCCATTCAGTAACATCAATCAAGGAGCCATGGAGTAGTCTGTACTAGAAACTTCTAGTTACCTTGATAGCCACATGGGATATGAGGTATATCCAGACTACCTTATTCATACATACTATACTGTCTGGACATGCCTGTGAGACTACTTTGTTTAGGAGTGAAAGTGCTCTTTGGAGGCAACTCTCCCAGATTTCTCCACATACCACTCTTTGATTTGCGTTGCTGGGAAGTCTCAGAGACAGTCAGGACTCTATGTGGGACTGACCTGAGAACTATGAGCCACAGGACAGGGCAATATTTTCCAACTGGGAATGAGCATTCAGAGCAGGATAACGGTTGAGCTGGTCTGGAAACAGGGCAGACTATGAGTCCCTTCCTGTCAAACCAGTAAAAATTACTGAGGTTTATCCCCTAAAAGTTGGAGGTTTTGTCTGGATCAAAATCCTCTCAAAGCTAGGCCACTCTGCTTATTTTCTTAGGTTTACTACAATGATGAAATAAATTTATCTAATGGAAAAAAAAAAATGTATCTCAGTGCTAATTGTCCCAATCCTCATTTCTTGATACTTGAAACCTAGACTGCTGTTGTTCCACCCACTGCCTATCACTGACCACTGCTCAAGGAAAGTCCCTCTTTCCACCCCCTGACTGCATCTCTGTCACTCCAAGAACACTCATTTCAGCTTATCCTCCTCTTGCTCATTCACTTCCAGCGTCTCACTCCTATGTCTAGAGCCATCCTATTATATCACTCTCTATGCTGCCAGGCTTTCCCTTGCCCTTCTTTTAAGAGTGCATTCTTTTTACTAGAAAATACTTTAGAGAAAGAAGGAGAGAAAAGAATTAATGCAGGGGTGAGGGAAGAAAACCTCAGAAGTGCTAACACTGCTGTCTTGTCTTATCTGATATTCTGTGTGTTGAATTTGCCTCTCTTTGGGTGAGCCCAGAAATGCATTTCTTTTGGTCTAAATAAGGTTTAAGGATTGAAAGAGATTAGTGACAGGCTCAAAGGCTACAGCAAAGGTTTGCGGCCTCTCCCATCCTCACTGCAGATGAGTTCAATGTGCAGCGGACTCTCTACCCAGTGACTTTAGTGGAGCCCTTCTCTTTCAGAAGAGTTTCCAACCCATCTCTCACCATACCAGGACTTCTCCCCAGATGGAAAGTTAGCAGGATAAGCATTGTCTTTTTTCCATGGTCCAGTCCTGGGGAGCCTTCAGAATATCTTGTGCTGTTTCAGAGAAGTCCATGTCCCCTTCCTAACATAAGAAGATAGTCCAAATGAAAAGAATACCTTTTAAGGCTCATGGTTTTTTTTCTTATACAGGAAACAGAAACAAACCCTCAGGTCTCACCTTGGCAAAATCCTCCCTAGCTTCAATACAAGTGGGTAACTGAGACCTACAGTTTTTGTTTTCTTCACCCACTCCTGGACACGTGTTTCTTTTCAGCTCTTCCCAACTACTTAAACAATTAATTAATCTTCCCTATTAAGTTTGTTCTTCCTCCTTTACAAATTCATCCAATCTTGCAAAGTACTTTGGCTTTACAGTGGGTTGTACCTTTCCTCTGGCTCTTTGAAGATTTTGCTTTGTTCAGTGAAGTTCCTCAGTTCCAGGAACATCCTGGTGTTTATTTTAGCTTGATGGTGTTAATGGGGATATGTTACAGCATTTTAAATCCTTATAGTATCTTAAACATATTGTATCTTAAAATATACCCTTCGGGTATGTAAGTATTATCCAAATCATATAAATGGAGAAGTAAAAACAAATGTTTAGGGATTTGCCTAAGGCCATGCAATATGTCAATGTCAGAGCCAAGAGACAAACCAACCTATCTGTGGTGAGTCAGCCCTCACTGGTATAATTTGGTGTGCTTCTGCTGTGTAAATCAGCCTGTTTATTGCACATAGTACTCATTTCAATAATTTCATAAACTGTCTCTAGCAGTTGCCTTCCCTTTAATAACAACTTTCCCATAAATGCTTTTGCTTAACTAACTCCATGTATTTCCTACACATCTATGTAGAGAGTAGCATATGGAATCTACAGCTTGCCATAGTTCCTGGGGGGTTTTTTGTGTTTCGGTGGTTTTTTATCTGGGATTTTTCCTCAGAAGGCCAGAAATTAAGCCTAAGTAGATAGAACTGTGTTCCTGAAGTTCTGGGAAGATTTCCTTTGCCTGCCCTTTATATTAAAAAGTATCTGGACAGCCTTGAAGGGGTTGAATAATTTTCCCTTCTCTAGTTTTTAAGGATTTGATAAGGCTCTTAGGGAAGGAAGTGTGCATGTGAAAGGGAGAAAATCATACAGACAGCAAATATGTTTGAGAATATTTATGCTGGCAGTAGGTAATCCAAAAAGTGATGAAATAGTAAAGTGACAAGACCTGGCCTGAACATCTAAAACTTTGATGAGGTTTGGCAGGAAAATTAGACCAATTAAAGGATGCCTCTGGGAAGCTTTACCTTACATGACCAGAACTTCTACAGAACATCTTGGTGCACTTGGTGCTTTTACAGGGATAATACTCATATGAATGGATTTGCCAGTATGTTAGTCATCTGCAGGATTTTAGTCTGCACTTGATTTGGATGCATTTCTGTATCACCTTTCATTTTCTGAGATCTTTTGGTAATGTGCCATTCAGCCTGGCCCTCTGCTATTGCCTCTGTTCCTCTTTTTTTTTTTTTTTTTTTGAGGTATCAGTGAAGGATTCTCTGTTCTACAATTGCTTTCTCAAACTTCCCCATTTAAACCTGAAGTACCTGGGTGCTATTGGTTGTTTAATAACAGTCTACACTAGCAACTTTCTCTTCATCTTTACACTAGATATTTATACCTTAGTGTATATAGATAGCTCTTAAGTGTTTCCCTTGACAGCAGCCTGAGGATTAAAGAATAGCAATCACAATGAAGAATAAAATGAGCACATCTTTTAAAATCCAGAGTCAGAGGCACAGAAAAACACTACTGGATTGTACTGATTTTTTTTTCCCTATTCCTAAAAAATAGTATAAATCCAACCAGTAGCATAAAAGGACCTAGAGAAAGTAGAAATCTAGTCTGTTAATAAACAAATTAACCTGTCTGGAAAATAAAGCTGATAATACTCTACTTGGGAGACAAAGACAAACATAGCTCTCATTTGGGGAAAAAAAAAATCCAGAGACCTCTTTAGACAGCCTCTCTTACTGTGAACAGTAATTCATAGGGAGGAATGGAGCTTATTTGAGAGGCATCTGAAGAGCTGCACAGTGAGAAAACAAAGCACTAGTGCCTTTGTGTATGATTTTAGAAAGCCAAGAAAGACTTTTTTTTTTTCATACATCTTATCACCTAAACATTCCAGTATGAGGCATTGGTAAAATCAGAGATACCGATATGTGATACAGCAATGATGTATCTTTTTAAGCTCACGTGTTAAGAAGAAAAGCATTTGGAGGGGTTTAAAGACTACAACCTTCAGTTTTCTGTCTGATGTGCACCTCTGTGCATGCTGGCAGGCAGATGTTTTTCCACAAGACTCTTGTTTTTAAGTGTGTTCACAACATATAAGTGCCCAAGAGACAAAGTCATTAACATATTTTCAAATGAATACTTTTCTATCGCAAAGATGTGTTTTATAAAAATGCAGATGCCAGTGAAAAGATCTATTTCTTGCCACTTTCAAACCCTTTGAAAAATAAAAACAATAATGAAAAGAAAAAAAAAAAAGAATGGGAGTTCTGCACAGGTTTTGTTTGACAGGAAAGATTACACATGGGTACTGTCATGTTCTATTATTGTCTTGTTAATTTTAAACAGTTGTTTTAGAGGCCATCATTCCAAACCTGAATTACTTTCAGGGAATACTCGTGATAACAATTCACATAGATAAAAATGAAAATAATTGATAAGAAGGATTGGTTTTAGGAGAATCTGAAAAGTCTAACTATTTCCTAAAATATAATTAAAGAATACTTGGTAAAAAGGTACAAGTATATGAAAATTTGAATTTCCAGAGTTTTAAAGAAATTAACAGCTTGGTGTCAAGGTAACAAGATTGGGGCTCATAAACATTTCTATTTCCTGAAACTCAATGGTGTGAGCAGTGAAATTGTTTCAAATATTAAATAATTTCTAAAAGAAAACAAAAATTGGAAAAACTATACAGATTCATTTTGAAGACAGGAAGTAGACTACTAAGATGAAGCATATTAAAGCTGGTGAATGTACTATTCCTCATCTTTACACATTGACCTTGCTTCTGTGTTCAGAAACCATGTATAGAGTTGTTGAGTTGGTCAATAAACTAATCCAGCCGTCAATAAAGCACACCTTCCTGTATATTAATATGTGATTAAAATTGTATATGATAAAAAGGTATCGACTGAGCAGAGTTTGGGTGACAAGAACAATTACAGCTTCAAGCCTCATCAGTACATGAGCTGTGAAAGTCAATAGTCTATTTCTGAACAATTACACTTTTTGTTTTAAATAAAGTATTTGGATTTTGCTAGTGCTCTCATTTTCTCTTCATGATTTAGATGGGTACACTGAAGCAGAAAGAAGCAGACACAAAATAAATCACCCCATATAATTCCACCTTATGGTCCTTGTATGATAAAGTTGTAAATATGAAGTGAACGGGATTTTTTTTAAACATTTCCTAGCCACAAATAAATTAATAAATAAGTATGTCTCTGTTTTCAATTATATTACTTGTTGCACAGGTCTCATATGAAATATGATTATATTTCTATAATGTCCTAAATTACTTACTCTTATTTATTTCTGTTAATATTTTAAGCTAAAGTAATAATTTTATTGCATTCAAAGTGCTCCATCTTGATTTCATTAAAGCAGTTTCTTAGACTTATTAAGAAATTGTAATAAAAAAATATAATTCCTCCTTGAGTGATCCTTACCTTTTACAAACTTTCTCACAGCTTAATGCACCTTCAGTCCAGTCCAAAGCAACAATATTCCCCAGAGCTGGAGAAAAATCTATAGATAACAACACAGAAAAGTTTGAACTTGATGCATCTTTAAACACCAAAATATTACAGCACAGTGGGCTTTCAGTAGAAACTGGGAGCCAGTGAATGGTCAGACATTCCTAAACAAGAACAGGGTCACTTTTTAACCCTCAATGTTAAAAATTAGCTGTGGGCCTGAAGCAAGGAGCATCAAATGTCTTGGCTATTCACAAGCAGAACTTTTAGCATTTTCAGCACTGGATTGTTGTGTCAACATTCAAGATTCAGTTGAATCAATGGTGTTCCCCAAAGTGCTTTCAAGTTGTAAATCTTTAAGTGCCAGATTAGAAAGCTCCTTATCTATTCCGTGAGTATCATGTTCATCAAACTGTTACAATGACTAGCATTTCTACAGATACTTTTCCTTCCTGATTATCTTGCCATCTTCTTAATTCCTTTGTGGAATAAAATGACAAAGGCTTTTGAAATAAAATCTTTTGCATTAAAGCTAGCACAATTTCATAATTTAATCTTCTTAAATGCATTTATTTTAGATGAATGTAAGATTCACTTTATTGCTGATTGCTGCTATAGAAAGCTGGTGTTTAATAAGGAAGAATCAATGAGCTGAAAGACAAACCTGCCATTGTGTTCATGTAGCCTTGAAAGTTTTGCTTTCTTTGAAATTGATGTTGACACCATAAACCCTCTTTTCTGAGTACCTTCATATTAATATATCAGTTCTCATCAAACAGTAAGTACAAGTTGATTGGCTTCTCCTCTCACTGAAGTAAGAGTCTGTTTTAGTCTTAGATAGCAGAGTAATTTTCACTTGATTACAGTATAGTTACAACAATTTGCTGTCTGATTCTTGCTAGTGCAAGAGATGTAGGTGGACTGGTACCGTCCAGGTATCTCCTGGTCAACAAGAAAAGTTTTCTTTGGCCAGAGGAAAATGTTCAGATATTTTCTGAAAGAATGCTCACAGAGTCAACTTTGGTTTACTTTGAATGGTGATGTCTGAAACATAGAGAATGCTTGTTCAGCAATGGAGTGGTCCCCGTTTAAAACATTTCCTCTTTAAATAAATGGTACATTTGGTGCCTCAGAAATACGTGCAAGGGTGCAGCAGCTGTGAGTAAAGGGATTGCCTAAAGACAAGTTGGGTCATCTAAGATGAGTCTTGCCCCAAGCTGCCTTCAGAAGAGAGCTCTAGTAGATACAGAGTGGAGCTTAGGGAAGTCAGCCCTAGTAACGTGACCAGTTGCAGATTTTACAGATTGTAGCATCTCTGCAGGAGGAGCCAACTACAGTAGGAAAAGCCTGAATCTATTTTTATCTGTGGCATTAGTATGTCTGAGCAATTCAGAATATATTCTAATCTGAAGAAGAGTTGGGTTCTATATCCATCTGTTTTAAGATAAATTATTTCTAAATCAAGGACGGGGAAGGTATAAATATGCAGGCAAGAAAAATTATTCCTGAAGAGACGATCCATTGCACTTTCAGATCGTACAAGTGTAGCTCTCTCACCAGAATATCATACTGCCAAACATCAAAAAAGAAACTGTCGGAAGTAAAGTTGATATAAAACTATTTTTCTGAGTTTAAGCTTACCTATTTGCTTATCAAACAGACACTGAATACAGCATTGCTGCAATACGCTCTGTCCATTACTTGATTCAATCACATGTTTAAAAATGTTAGTACATTTAAGAATGTTAGCACATTTATGATTCTAATTAAATATATACTATGGATTATTCCACTAAATAAAACAGGAGTTTAATTAATTTATATATTTTTAAGTGCTCTTCCTCATCTTTTTAAACTAAAAGTCTAACATTATCGCTAAAAATTTCAGTGTTTAGGAAAAGCTCACCTGCATTTTAATAAAGCAAATACCAGAAGTGTGTTGATTTATTAAGAAGGTGTATTGAAATTAATGTGTAGTAACTCAAAAAAAAAAAAAAAAAGGTGTTTTTTTTTCAGTTATAAAATATTTGAAATAGGATAGGTTGTTTATCATAACTGGGAAGTAATTTTTATTTATGTCAGCACCCTTACCTATCAGCGAGTTTTATCTTTCAGCATCAGCCCTTCATGCTATTCTACACCCTTTGCCTTCTTCATCAACATTGCTCATTTAGTCCATGAAGAAGATTGAAGTTTACTGAGATAGCTACACACTGTTGTCCTCACCCATATATTCTATATAGAACAGAACAGTAGTATGTCTGTTGCAATGAAAGCATGCAACATCTACTTTTATAGTAGTTTCCATTCAATAGTGAGAGTTCAAATATACAGAATTTTCACTTTAATTATTGTCAAAACATTTTCTCATGGATAGTTCTAAAACTATTCTGTTTTTTTAAGGGAGAGCTAAACTAATCTGAGTCACACATTATAGCTGCCACATCTCGGGTACTGACCACTTCTAAGTGTTACAAGTAAAGCCTTATATAGTCCTCAGTCACGTAAATGTGGAGTAACCCTGACCAAAAAAACAACAACAAAAAAATACAAAAAAACCCCAACCAACCAACCAACCAACCAACCAAACCAACACCACCCCATCACTCCATGAAAGTAGTTTAAACACTGTAGCTTGACATGTTGAACTCAGCAAGAGACAGATGTTCATCTACCTTTAGGGAGGTTGACTCTTACCTGTGCCTAACTTCTGTTTTTACATTTGTAAATCTGCCCCAGGAGTGAACTACAGAGGCTGCACAGCAGGTCCAGGATATGTTCATAATCTTAAATTTACTTCCCCAGACAACTTTTCTTCCACCTTTTATCTATTAGTGATATGGGTAAGTGAGCAAGAGGGGGTTTTATGACAAATTTGAGAAATATGGATAAACCACTATTCATAAGAAGAGGAATACTCATATACAGAAAATTACAATAAATTTATTTATAGTTATATCATCAACATATTTATGAACAAAATATTTTAATTTTAACACATACCTATGAAATATTGCAATGCTATTGTAATGAGTGTTAACTTTATACTCAGATGATTTACTGTGACCCCTACTGTTGTTTTGGAGCCTTCCAAGATATTGTCAGATTACTGTTCATCCAAGTAGTTACATGCTTTTTTATAGTAATCCATTCATGATTGAGATGTAGTCACCTCAGGGGGTGATGATACAGGGTTATCATCACAAGCAATAGTAAAGCTTTATTGACATGAATATTAGATCTTTGACTTAGATACACTGTGAAAATATTTTTCTTTTTCTAGTATTATTGGCTATGGGGAGAGGAAGCTAGCTCTGCAAAGGGCTGATAATGTTGGGTATATAAATACAGCAGTTAATATATTGTTTTCTGTCAATATGACTTTTGTACTACATCTTGAAGTTTGGTTTTGATTTTAGTAACATTGCTCAAGAGAGCTGCAGCTATCTCACCTAAACTGTTTGTCTCTGATAAAAAAAAAAATTTACTGTTATCTGGGTCAAAATTGCTTCTTAACCAGCCAGATGGCAACTTTTGCCTTGTCTAATTGAGATTATATTAGATGTTCTCTCTTGTACATCTGTATAAAAAAGAAGGGTTTGCGACCATACATTGCTTTGCTACTAAATCCAAGGGCAGTATCTAATACCAATGGGAAAAAGACAGCAGCTTCTCTAGCAGGTCAGTTTTGTTATGCTTGGATTTGAAATAAGCTCACTTATGCACTGGGTACTTTGAAGTCTCTAGAAAGCTTTAAGCAATTTACACATAACATTTTGATCAAGCCTGTGGTTTGTTAGAGAAGCAAAGAGTTAGTCTGTAGTGGTAAAAGTGATTCTGAAGAGGTCCTTTCTCAGATGAAATGGCACTTTATCTGTTACATTACTCAAAATAATAGTGACTGCTGATTGCATCAGGACTACTGAAGCTATTTTTATACTCTGCTCTCATACACTTCCTGTGTTACTAAAATCTGGATCAGTTTTCTCTTTTTACTTTTTCATTCATTTATCCGTTTGTTCAAGTTATTACAGGCACAATTGTGCAATGCCACTATGGTTATTTCTGGGCGTAAAAACTGATGCTGAACTGCAGGTTTGTTCTGAATGAGGATCTGCTGTGAAGCAAAGTAGGAGTAGCAAGTTATTGTCTTACTTACTGTCTTGGATCAGTGGATGAATTTTAATCCATGGCTAAGCAGACAATTTGGCTCTATTAGTGAGTGCAGTGACTGTTTGACTCCAAGCCAAAAATCCTCCAACTGAGGTCAAGACCACAGGCCTGGCGACAGCACTTTCAGTCTCTATGACTAAAAGGGAAAGCAATTCTTGGGCTCCTCTATTGTGACAGAGAAAACAGGATTTTAAGAGGTTTTGTGGTTTTTTTTCCTGTCATTTGTTCAAATCCAGCCCCATGTAAAGCAATCTGGGTTTTTAATATTAAATCCACCCATCTGAAATAATTTGAAGATTTTAGTCCATTTCCCAATGGATAGGTGCCAGTGTTACCAAAATAAATAAACAATTATATATGTGCTAATTGATTAAAAAAAAAAAAGTTTATAGGGTATTTGGACTCTCCAGTTCAGTTATGTTTTTGCTCTTATGATTAACTTTGATATAACAAAGGTGTTACCTGTGTTGTACTTGATCAGTTGATGAGCTGATCTGTTTAAAAGCTATCAACCAGCTATGGTCAATAAAGCATTTGTTTTGGTTATGACAATATATATATTGTTAAAATAAATGAGATATCACTAATACCCCTAAATTTGCAGTGGGTCTGAATGAAATGGAAAATCAAGGAATTAAATTAATAGATATATGCAATGAAAAAATAAAGGAACTCATGCAAAAAGTTCTATATTAATTGAAATTAAAAAGGACAGTGATGAATTAGATAGGAGATAAATCTTGCATAGCCATATAATATTTTGCATATACACAGACACACATACTCAAAAGAGCAGACTCTATAAACATTTAAAACCCTTAGGAAGCAGTAGGAAGTGTGAGAATGAAAGCTAATCACACCACTCAGTACCAATCCCTTGTACAGATGCTTTATCATACAGCCTTTAATTACACCAATACATACTTGGAGATGAACAAGAATTTTCCATTAAAAACTGCTCTGTCTACATAACAGAAAAATGATAGTTCTGAAGCAGCTGGGAGGATGTTTAAAAGCAAAGGGAAAGAAACGGTGCGTAATCAAGTAAGACAAGTGTCTGTGGTGTATGCCCGTACTGGAAATGTCCCAGATACAAAGCACTTTCACTGGTAGAGATGGGAAGCTTTTTGTTTATTTGGATTGGGTTTTATTGGTAGATACCAAATGCTTTTCACTGATCAGCACCTTATTTGCATGTTCTCTGATACCCTGGGCTTGTTCCTCTCATTTTTTTCTCCCTTTTCATGAATAATTTTACAAACCATTTATTTCACCCATTCTTATGCAATGGTGTATGAAAACAATTCAACGAGGCAGTGGGACTTTTCTGCTTGATCTTCTCCATGAGCATACCTTTGGCATTCAGAGTAGTATATGGGCAAAGCTTTCTTCAGTAATTGTTTCCACCATTAAGCTTACCTATCTAGGACTCTGTAGGTCTTATTTGGGGTGCACAATTTAAAGCCTAATGTGAACCCAACACTTTTGTTTTTCCTCTGTTCCTCTCCTCATCTTACCATAGGATAGTATCTGGGTGCTTAGCAAAGAATCTGAAATTAAAGAAATGAGATCATCCTACCCTTTTTAATAAATCTGTATTCCAAACCAATGAGATTTAAATAAAACAGTGACTGCTAAATTTCAGTATCCAATTAGAGATACTGACTACTTGATTTTTCAACCCATTTGGCATCCTGCACCACTTAGCATAGTCAATGCGCAGTCCCATGGAGTTTGTATGAGGTAGTGATTCATTTCAGCCTCCCAGACCTCAAAATTTCAGGATGGTCCCTCATAATATGGAAATCTCAGTTAATCATTACCTATTTTGGCAACTTTTCCCCCATTGTAGAAGTTTTGAGGTGAAAGGGGAATGGAAGCAAACTCAGCAGGAAAAATTCAGATATCACTTTGCCACAAAACCTTGCTTTCTGTTGTCATTCTCTACCTCATACATGAACTGTACCCAGTTCTGTGACAAATTAAACAGAATCTAGTGAATAAAAACTACAAAGTTTTGATCTGTCCTGAGAGGAAGCATATCTCTCAGGGTTTTGTTTCTGCTTCAGGAAATGTGTGGAGTAAACTCTGTGTGGTTGTGTGTCATAATGAACAGAGGTTGAATAAAGGTGCTCTGAAACCCTCAGGTAAGTCATTTCCTCAATATATCAGTGCCTGATGTTGCAGGTAGTGTTGAATATATAACACATTTCCTTAGTTCAGTGGCAACATACAAAAAAAAAAAATTTAGGAAATATTTTGGATCATCTCTGAAGTACTTCTCTTGAAGGCCATTCAATTATTTTGTAGCATTAGAAAACAGACAAAGCAGTAATGATGCAGCTGAACAGCATCATTAAAAACAGTGAAATAAAACATTTTGACTTTCAGAATTTTTACCATGTTTCAAATGAAATTCAGACCAGCTACTCTGGACATCCTGCAATTATGCATCCTTGCTCTTGGATGACAACATTAGTCAGGTTTGCTATCTTTGCCCTCCTAGCTTCCTTCCAGGCTCTTCCACCGAACAGTTTCTCTTATTTCTCTGCACAACCTCTGTGTCTCCTTACCTAATCAGTCCCAGTCTTCTGCCTCTAAACACCAACCCCAGTTTTTCTCTCTGAACTGCTTGGCTGCTTCTTTTGCCTGCTTTGTCACAGGATGGATTTTTATTTTTTTTTTCTCCCCGTCATATTTATACAGAGACCTTTCTTCTCGACACAACCTTCAAATCATTTCAAGCTTAGAAGAGATAGGATTCCTACCTCTCAGATCCTGAGCCAAAGCTCAGGCTCACGGGGAAAATTTGGAGGTGGGGATTAAAAGGGAAATCTAGCCTCACCACTCTCCTTAAGCTTCTGTTTGCTGAGAAGGCCAATCTTCAGTGATTCATTTTTCCTGCTAGAATAAAAGAAATCATTACTGAGACTGTGATCATGACAAAATTTCCAATACTTACTTAGTCATATTTTTATAAATTTTCAGAAAGGGAGGGAAAGGCATATTTAAAATTTAAAAAGGTCACATTTTTAGTCTATGCTTCAAGGCCTGAGGGCAGCAGTGCGTTTCAAAGGAAAAAGTTTCCATTTTTTTAGTATGAGCAGAACTGTTTATTTTTCCATAACCTTGTTCTTGGAAATGGACAAACTGTTTTGGCAGGTATTTTCAAAATAATCTGCCTAGCACAGGCAGTCAACATATCAGTTTTCAGCCTAAGTGATGATGTTTTTTCTAAAGCTACATGCAACAGAAAATATGGTCTCTGCTGAGAAATGTTTGCCAATCCAATACAGAGCATGGCAGCACATCCACCTTAGAATATTGTCACAGCTTATGTCCTCTGAGGATTTCAATTTTTTTCAAACATCAGCTACCATAATGGCAATAAGGTCAGTGGCTATAACTATATTTTAGAGTCAGAGAAACTAAAATAGGAGGAAAGGAGAAAAAAACAGGAATAGGATCCAAAAATCCTGATCTGATTCTTACTCCCCCATTTATGCAATTGTTGCTGCCACCTCTCAGGGGTGTTATTTGTTCAATGGTCCTCTGCTCTGGAGTATTACAGGTATTCTTTACACTACACAGACACACACATTGGAGATAACTCTCCATGATTGAAAGTTTGAGGGGGCTATCACAGCACATGAAGGAGATATCTGCAAGTAATAGTTTAAATGAGCTAAGAACAAGCAGTCTCCCACATACAGCTTGTGTGAGTACATCAGTACAGAATAAAAACAAACAAACAAAAAAATCACAACTATATGAGGCACGTGATGCACCTCAGTGGCAAGGTCCTGTGGAAAAGAGGGGTGTGATGGGGAGAGCTGTGGTAGTGCTCTGCTAGGATGGAGCAGTTTGATGGTGTGACCAGTTAGGTGATGGCCACTGCATTTGCTGTGGCTACAAGTACCCTAGCTGGGGTGGACCCTGGTGAATGATTTCAGAGGCCTGAAGCAGACAAGCTGCATAAAAGCTCATGCCACTGCCTAGCTTACTTAGGAGAATAAGAAACACGGTTAAGTGTTAACCGTAAGTGATGATATAGCCCCATGCAGACTGAGAATCTCTGCTAACAACCACCCTGACAGTAATAACAAATTCCTAGCTTAAATTGAAGCCCTATTCAGAGAAAGAAAACAAAAATTTTTAAAAAACCAAAACAACAAAACAAAACAAAACAAACAAACAAAAAAAACAAAACAAAAGAGAGAAGAAAGAACTGCTAATTCAAACTTCTGACTTTTTTTTTTTTTTTCTTATCAAAACACCTCAGAATACATCTTAACAGCCCCAAGTAAGTCAAATGCAGGACCAGCTGGAACTGGCCGGGTCTTAACCCTCCCTTGATATCAAGTGTATGTTGCACTTTTCTGGCAGATTAACTTATGATCTCAAGTAACCCAGAGCCCCTAAAACTTTCAGTATGGCTGCTAGAACAAGGCTGAAGCTTTTCTTTGGAAAGTATCAACACTAGAAAAAGTTGGAGGTCTTCCCAATCAAAAGAGATACTCTCCTACTGATGTCAGTAACTTTGTTGCCTCTGTACCTCTTATTTTTAAACTCGCTCACAATATGTCTATGGACAAAATTTGGAGATATGGTCAAAGCCTAGATATATGCCTCTGAAGGACTGTGAGTCTCCTTTTGCATATGCAGCTTCCTCTTTGTGGGGATTTGGAAGTGCTTCTAGCAATGCATCCCTGAAAGAAACCTTTCAGCTCAGGAAAAAATGGGGGAAGGTCTAGGAGAGTGTGTGCAGAATGCACAGAAATGAGAGCAGCTCGCAGATGGCACCTATGAGGAGAATATGCATCTGTGTGATCAATATAATATATTGTGAAAAAAAGCCTCTCTGTTTCTGTGGGAGAAAAATACTTAGAAAGAAGCTCTTTAATTATTACTTGCAGAGAAGTTAAAGTATAACCAGCAGGAACATACTCCAGTCCCTGTGCTGGGGTGGAGGGTTTCTGTGTGTGTGCACCAAGTCAGGCATCTAATCTGCCTGCAATCTGTAGTGGAATAATAAATAAATTAAATAAATAATAATAATAACTTAAAAAAAATACTATTAATTTTTTAAACGGGGAGGGGGTGAAGGACGAGACAAACAAAAGCAGAGTTTCTCTCTGAATTCGAATGTCAGGCCGCTGACCTCCCTTTGTGCTTCCCGTGAGGTAGCTGCAGCACCCACACGTGAGCCTGTGTTAACTCCCCACTGGTGTTTATCACTCCACCCGAGGAGCCGAAACCTTCCTCCTTTCTGACCTTAGCCCTCATACGCTGCTGAGCGGCGCGGGCCCCCACGCCCGCCCCCCGGGGCCGCCGCCCCCCAATGGCCCCAAGGGGAGGGGCGGGATGAGCTAATTGTGCATCTGTTCTCCCCTTCCAGTTACCACT
>JANHGL010007925.1:56781-72819 GCA_024611195.1 Ceyx melanurus | reverse complement strand
TTGGTCTAGGTGATCCTGCTCAGGCAGGGGGGTTTGGACTAGATGATCTTCTAGGTCCCTTCCAACCCCTAATATCTATGATTCTATGATCTCCAGAGGTTACTTCCCACTTTGACCATTATGTGAATCAATCTGTGAAGTATTGCTATAACCCAACTTCTTCCTAATTTATTGTGTAGATATGTTTTTGTTATGATTTAGGAGTTTTTATTAGTGATGGTTGGGCTATTTCATGAACATACTTGTCCACCCAGGTGCTCCACCATTTAGATCTAAAGGATAGGATGGAGGGGTAAAATGTTTAAAATACATGTATAAAGAATCTACGTTTTCACTGCTAGACATGAAAATATATCTAACTAAAATGTGTTGACCTGGACACTTTAACAGCTTTTGGCCAAACATGTAGAGCTCTTGTATCTGGCCTGGTGGGGAAAGGAAGAAAAGTTTAGACCTGTTTAAGAAGAAAAGATTATATGACCTTGTATCTGGCCTGGTGGGGAAAGGAAGAAAAGTTTAGACCTGTTTAAGAAGAAAAGTTTATATGACCTGTTTAGACAAAAACAGTGTTCCAAACTGAATATTGTTATTATTTTTATTTCAGAAAACAAACAAACAAACAAACAAACAAACTGTTGCAAGGAAATTGTAGCTTGAAAGTAAAATCTTTTATAATCTTACTGGATTTTGTTTCCTTTATTTGAGCTCTGTATTCAATAGCAGCTCTTTGAAGCTGTGTGTGACTCAGGAATCTTCGAATTGTATGATAGATTATTAAGTAGGTGATGAGATTGCAAATAGATGATCAATTGTAAGAGGTTTTGAAAAATAAATTTACCACTTCTTCCAATTATCACATGGAAATCATGCACATGTGCACATACACACTGATACTTGTCCATGTTGAGTATAAATATTTTATATGAAGATGAGATTATACCTATGGATCCGATAGGTATTTTAAACATTTGTAGGAACAGAAAACATCACTTTATGTGGATTTCTCTAATATCTAAGTACAACTGAGTGTTTGAAACACAGGCAATGTCAGGAAAGAAACCTCTGCATTTTTTTACTAGTTCATTGAATCTTGAGGGAATCTGATATTTTATTTGAATTGCTCTCAAAACAAAAGAAAAAATGTCTTGAACTACTAAAATATGAAAATTAATATCTAGCAAAAGTTTGACTAATCCTTGACTCACAAAAAAAATTGCCAACCAAATAACTCCAAACCTAACTAACCTAATCTAAATACAAGGCACAAGAGAAAGGATTTACAATGTGCGAATGTAACTTCAAAAGTTGAATTTGTTGAGGAAATTTGTATTTTCTGCTTCTTTCTTCAGGAACCTATTTGCATTTTAAATAATTAAAGCATTAAAACTGAAAAATTTATAAATGAGAGCTGCAAAGAGAATCCTGCTTGGCAGACAATAGAAAAGAAATTATTACCCTGCTAGGTTTGCTTTAATGTCATATCTGTCACTCTCCCCAAGGTAGGTTCATTACCATACCAAGTGCACCTCCTGCCAACCCCCCTTCAGACACACATACTCTTTTTCTTCCACTCCCTGCCACTTAAGGACTCTGGATCTCTAGGGGACTTTGATCTCATTGTACACACTAACCCAAACAGAACCTCTGCTGTTCTCAATAATTTTTTCTTTTTTCTTTTTTTTTTCTTTTTTTTTTTTTAAAAAAGGTAAAGAAAAAAAAGAAAAAGAAAAGAGAGAGAGGAGCATAGTGGGGAGGGGAGTGAATTTGTGTGAAGAGTGACAGAACGCTTTGTCCAGTGCAGCTTTGGCTGGTTGTAACAAGCGTCAGGACATTAGACGCAACAAAAGCTGGATTGGCAGTATCATCAATCACAGGTCTGACAGTCGACTTCAGTTTGTTTGTTCCACTCTGCATAATAAGTGATTGGATCAGGTTTAATTAGATATTGGGTAATCAATCATTGCCAACAAGGCAACCCAGCTTGGGATCTAGATGCTGCAAAGGAGGGGAAAAAAAGCAAATCTCATCCAGGGTGCATAAATACTCAAACGTATAAGCACATAGGGTGAAGCTTCAGAGGAAAGGTATAAAGATGTCTGCAAGATGGCACATAATAGAATCATTCACATCTGTACTACTTGTTACCAGACATCTGCAGTTTGACATTTTACTTTTGCTGCATAATTACTTTTCAATATAATATAATATACTGACCTGAGGGAGAAAGACAAAGTAATTAAATTATGCATAAGATCCTTTCCTCCTCAACTCTTACCAAAAAGACAAAAAAAAAAAAAAGCAAAAAAAAAAAGCAAGAATAGGAATTCACATTCTTATGTCTTTTTAAAGAAAAGAACAGAAATGTTTTCCTCTTGATTGCTATTATGATGAGTCCCGCTACGTAACTTGTCAAATAATTCACTCTAAATTAAGATTATAGCAAATCCTTCCTTCTGTCTTATTTTGCAGTGTGTACCTATAGATTAAAGCCTACACAATGAAGTAAGAGGAGTGATACATGAAGCAAATTAATCCCATTAACATCAGTCAATCCCATAAACTGAGAGAATAGTTTAAAAAATTATTTTAAAAGACCCAAAGGGAAGTGTACTTGCATTTTTTATAAACACATAATGCTGACATAAATTAACACAGGATAAGATGTATCACCCATTAACAAGGACTTCATTATCAGAGGCCATTTTAATACGCAGGGTAGGGCATATCAAAGGTAGGTGGGATCAGTGTAATGGTACATCCTGGATGAAAGTTTTAGCTGCCTGGTTTATTTTTTGGTTCATTTGATCTGGTACCTTTGTTCTGGCATTGAAGCACCCCAAAGATGTCTATGGCCTCAATTAAGCAAGACACTGGGTTTGATAGATACTATCAAAGGAAACTGAGCATACTATAAGGAGCAGTCTTTTTACAAGATGTGATGACAACTTCTGTCCTTTAGACCTGTAAGCCACAGCTGAGAGAAGCCTGCCAGAGGCTAGTGACTAAGACTTCATACAACAAAGAAGGCAATTTGCATTCCCTTTTCCATAGCTTTCATTGTCAAATTATTTGTCTTTGTAATAAGAAAAGGTAGGTGACCTGGTACCTCTCTGTTGAGGATGGGTCGGTTTCACAAAAAAATCCCAGCATGGTAGGAACCTCTGGGGATCATCGAGTTGAACCCCCTTGCTAAAACAGGTTCACCAAAATCAGATTGCCCAGAAATACATCCAGGAAGGTCTTGAAATTCTCCACAGAAGACTTGGAAATTTGAGAATTTGGAGAAAGAATTCAAGCTTTATCAGTCCATAAAAGCTCAACCAGTACATTCTTGTACATGAATATACAAGTAACCTATTTGATTAAGTCAAATAAGAACAAGATGGTAGACTTGTGGTGTGGTCTGAAATTTGCAAGTGTTTTCTGGTCGGTTTTGGAAAAAAATATCTGAGGTTTTATATTACAGAATCAGATATAAAAACAAAGGAAAATGAAGGCTATGATAAAGACTTACCACTGCTCAGCTGTGATGTGCTACATTGAACAATGTTTCATGTTTGATACACACTTTAACCTGACATGACTGTGGTGATAGACTGAGTATTTTGTCCACTGGAGAAAGCTTTTATCTTGATTTGTTGTGTTATGTATTGCACATTTTATGATATATCTGGATCAGCTGCCATGATTCCTAGACCTCAGAATAGCCATCAAATTATCTCAGTCAGCCATCATGTCATTCTACAGAGATAGTCTTCCTTGACTCCTCTTCAGTCTCCTCAGCTGTGAATCAAGAATGGGCCAAGTTTTTCTCAGACACTCTGAATGACAAATTTATTTCCCTGACATGACTAGTGAGACTGGCATCCTTTGTAACTTTTAAAGGGTTACTCTCTAACATCCTCCTTAATCTGCTTCTCTCTATTCTCTTCAAATTTACTGAGTTTGAAGTCAGAGCCAGTGGTGTTTCTAGTCTGCTTTTATTGCAGAGTGTTGTATATCTAACACAGCTGCCCCATACCAAGACCATAGGTTACAGCAAAGTAGACAGTTTTGATTTTAATATATGAACAGAAAGATAATATTTCTAATAATTGAATGACTGTTCGCTTAAGAATATTTACAAAATCTTATGCCTGCTTTCATCTGTGTGGCCTGGATTTGGGTTTCCCTGCACGAGGTAACAAAACAGTCTGAAATGTGCCTTTGTCCTTTATCAGAATAAGGGTCTATATAATTTTTAGAAGAATCATAGGGTTTATTGACAGATAGGACACAAATGAGCAAGGAAGTTCTTGGCTTGCTTAACCTCATTCCCTGTTCTGGCATGCCATCAGATACATTGCTATCATGCACAGAGTGTGCCTGTCCTCCAGCACTATCAAAACCTTGTAACAAAACTGTCCAGCATCTCTGCCTATGCCACTGGAAATGTGATTTGTTCATTCATGGCCTATTAGCTCCCTGAAGATGTGTAGACTACTATGGCCACATGAAACTTTTATCTATTACTTGTCTAAACATTTGATAATTTTCACAAAATTAATGAAATTAAAACAATGCTCCACTGCAAGTAATCACACAGCATGTGAAAAGAACTCTGCCTGCAGACTCCTCTGATTCTTATTCCTTTTCCCTGCAAAGGACCTTTGTGGATGTAAGCTTAGAAATGGCACTTTCATTGACATTTATTTGGCAATATCTACTTTGAAGATTTGGGAAAAAAATCCACATTAATTTAAGATCTCCTTGAAGACAACATTATTGTTTTAGTGAAAGGGTGAATAGATGAAACAGAGTATGGAGAAAATAGTGAATGCTTGGTAGGAAATAAAACTACCGTGGGGGGAAAATAGTAATCTGGTGAATAATGTCATGATTTCACTGTATTTGAGAAACAAGTCAGAGGGAGAGTTAGTTGGTTGCCAAGTTTTTATCAAGTTTTTATAAGTATGGCCTGGCTTTCTTTGTCAAAGACCTCTTGAGCACTGTACTTGAGTTTCTTTTGCAGCGAAGTATTTGTGATCCCACACGTACTATATTTTTGTGATCCCCTTAACTACCTTTTTCCTATTTGCATTTATATATGTTTTGCCTATGTACAAATCCAGAAAAAAATATAAAATAACCTGAGCTGGCAGTGTGTACACTTCCAAGAGATTCCCGCATTAAATATCTCCCCTCTGGGCCATATGGTTTTATGATACCTCTGACTGTCCTCAGAGCTCATTTTCTTTAATCCTGGATTAGCCTTGTTGCCCTTCTTTACTTTTTCAAGTACTGCACAGTCTCCTTTCCACCTCCCCCTAATGCAGTGAGGAGAAAAGAACATAATACTCAAAATGATTTAAATTTTGACCAAAGCAATTAATCAAATCAACATATCCTCCCTAGATTTATAAACTTGTTTAACATTTCATCAGCCTGTGCAGGAGAATGATTTCTCTACAACATTTTGTTATTTTTAGGAAGAAGATGAAAATTGTTGCAAGGTGTTCATGGTGTCTCCAACAATCTCATTTGTATTGACTGTACTTGCATAAAAGTTGATTTTATGTCCAGTGGCCATGTATACAAACAAATTCAGTAAATTTGTTAAAACAGACATTTATGAATAGTAATCACTGGTAACCAGTAACAAGTTGTAGAAAATGAAGGTGTAACTCTCAGAACTAATTTTGACATTTCCTAAGATGATAGTCAAGCAAGGTATCTGACAGCAGAAGAAATGTTTCTTGTTGGGGATCAAGAAAAAAAAATACATAATTATGTAGTAAAGGGGTTTCAAATGGAGAAGCTGTGTTATATAATGCTTTGTGAATGCCAGATAGATTAAATAGCATTTCTGAGGTTTTATACTCCTTTTTCTAATCTAGAATAGTAACGAGAGGATTAAAGATTGCTTCCATAAATCCTACTTCTTATACTGACTTGAAAAATACCATTTAAAAAAGCATTCATCTTCTCCCTGCCAGAGGAGAATTGCTGAACAACACTGAAATAGTTGTGTCACGGTTTAGGGTCAGGGCAACCCCCAGACCGATAACAGATGCTCTCTTTTAACCCCCCTCCCTCCCTAAAGGGGGAGAGAAATAGGAATAAGGGAGAGAGACAGTGATTTGAAAAAGGAAACTAGAACAATTTAATGAAAAATGAAAACGAAATATATACAAATATGTACAAAGACAGCACCGAACCCAACCCCCCGTGATGAATTATATCACCCTCACTGGTGCTGTGGAGGAGCTGGACTCTGGCACCGGGTCTCAGGAGTGAAAAAAAAAACAAGCACGAGAACCAAAGCAAAAGGGAGAGACCAGAAGTGAAATGGGATGAACCTCCGGACCCCAAGCTTTCTATACTGGATATGACGTATATGGGCTGGAATACCTCTTTGGTCAGTTTGGGGTCACCTGTCCTGTCCACTCCTCCCTGCAGGTGCAGTCTCTCACTTTTCTGCACCCCTCAGTGCAATACACAAATTCTAGCAATGGCCTTGGTTTGCATTCCATCCCTGGTAGTAACTCTAAACATGAGGTGTTATCACTGCTAGAAGTGGACACTGTCTGCAAAACATGCTGCTAACTTCAGAAAGCTCAGCCAGTTAGAAACCTGAGCTGAAAAGTAAAATCACTGAACAGAATTTGTTCGGTTTTCACCCAAACCAGGACAAGTTGAAAGTGTTAACGAGGAACACTTTCAAATTATGTGGCTCCATCTTAATAATGAAGATCCTCAGATCATAACAAAATCACTGGCAAAAGAAAACTTTTTTTTTTTTCACTTTTTCAGGAACAACAAAATGACAGTCAAAATCAGTCTGCAGTGACAGTTATGGCATAAGCAATCATTTTTTAGTGGAAGATTGTAAGAATCTGCCAGATTCCTTCTTCTTGATGGTTTTGCAGCAGTGAATACCCTCTCAGAAATAACTATTATGTTCTCAAAAAAAATCACAAAAACAAAACCAAAACAAACAAACAAACAAACAACAACAAAAAAAAACCAGAACAAAAAATACCAGCATTTAAACCAAACCAACCAGTCAGGGGAAAAAAAGACAAGAAACAAAACCCCCATATGTAACATAGAGAACATCCCTTCATCCCTGTTGTTATCTGCCCTTATGAAATTACACTCAGTGTTGATAAATGTTTTAGTGTCTTGTCATATTTCCCCTTATTTTGGTAAACATAATTTACTAAGGTGGAAGGTCTCCTGGCCAACTCTCCTCCCTGTATATTGAAGTTTGCTGGAAATGATTTTGTGATGCTGAAGTGGAGAACAGGGCTCCAAAGTGTAGGTAAGGGAGCAATAGAGAGATGTGAAAAAGAAGCTGGGTGAGATTTTGCACTCTTGCCACCAAGCCAGCAGCTGGCGTAGATGAGGCAGTGTTACAAGTTTAGAACAACTGCCAACTAATGTTTGATCAGGGATAAAATACGCCGAGGTGACAACATCTTGCTCCCCTGCATTTCAGGGACTATCATTAAAAATGCAGGAAGGCTCGTACAGGCCCAGTAGGTCCTATGTTCTCTCAAGATACAAGGAAGAGAGACAAGTTCACAAGATGTCAAGAACAATATCCATTTGTGTTTACTATGCAAACCCGCTGAGTAACCTTTCTATGCATGTTTGTACTAAGGACCATTGAGAATTTAGGGGGGAAAAGGGTTGCTTCGAATGAGAGAGGAGAGGCAGCTAGGGAGGAAAAAATAGGCAGAGAGATGTGTATTTGGGAAAGATGCCACTGCATGGGTAGCTGGCTTCTATGGAGGGAGAAAAGAAAGAATAATATAAGATTAAAAGATTATTTATATACAAATACAGCTAGAAAAGCTGCAGCACAGCTACAAGTTAGTGTCCGTGGCCCCTTCCCTCCTCCCCTTTTAATAATATATTGATGTAAGCAGCTTGCGCACGCCAAACAAATTCTCTACATAAAAAGTCAACTGTCGGAAGGAGGCTCATCAATCTGGCAAAGCGCACTCAGGTAGAACGCCTCTTGGGGAGCCCGCCCTGGCAGCCGTGCTGCTCAGGGGAAAGGGATCGCTCCAGCTGACGGGCTCATAAATGTTCATTAAAGAGTCTTTCCGCCAGTTTACAGGAAAAGCAGCTGTTTTGCAGGAACGCTGGTAAATTATTTCGCAGTGATATTATGGAAAGCTGCTGCGAATAATTGAACTGTAGGAAGTTTTGCTCAGAAAATGGCAGAGACAGCTAGCAGGATTCACTCCATCAGCATCTCTTTATTAGTACAGCTCCCACGACAAATGCAGAGATGGTCGGTTTGGGATTCTTGCAGTTCTCCAGGAGGCATGTTATGTATTGCTTCCCATATTTCTCGCATTGTCTCATTTCCTCTCGAAGAGTACTTGAAGAATGGTGTGATATAGGCAAGCATATTTCAATCTCATATTAACGACCATTAAGATTTAAGGTACTTTAAGTCTTAGGCTTTGTAAATTGGATGGGGTGGCGCAACATCATCTGTTATCAGTTATCTCAGGATCCCTTACTTGCTCTGCATATTGATATTCACAGCGGTCATTTTATTTTGCCTTTTTAGCACCATCTTGATCTCTTATACCACTTCTAACAACTCAACATTGTTGAGGAAGTCTTCCTTCAGTCATGTAGCAGGTGATTTTCATCTTAGCTATCAACATCAGTGTTGGGACTCTTCAAGATGAACCACTCTTTAGTCTAGATGATCCTGATCTGGCAGGGGGGTTGGACTAGAAGATCTTCTAGCTCCCTTCCAACCCCTAACGTTCTGTGATTCTGTAACACCTAGTTTTGACTTCCCTTACCAATTAATGTCACTTACAATTGGTGTCAGTGGTGTGCACGTAGCTATGGCATTCACACACACAGAGGTGAAGGGGTTACACAGTGCAGGTTTGTTCTGCAGGTCTGTTATGTATCAGCACTTGTGCTGCTTTTAGCAGGTGGATATGCTTCTGGTGTCCACCCCCTTAGGTTGTGGAATTCAGCATTCAGGATGGGTGCAGACCAGCCACATGCTGTAGCTGGCAGTGTAGAGGAATTCCATTAAGGTTGTCAGGAGGAATGGTAAGAACAAAACTTTTTCCAGACCTTTTGTAATACATCAGAAGTATCTCAGCTGCTCTAAGCTCAGGCTAAAATCAGAGAACTGATTTCCTCACAGGTTTATTTCTGTCATTTGTCACTGTTTTATTTTTACACCCAAGTACCAAATAAGCTGTGATTTTTTAATTAGCTTGTACTAGAGCAATACATTCCTGACAAATTTGGAGAACTTCGAGATTTTTAAAGGGGATCTTCGTCATCATGTGAGGTTTTCAGTGCCTGCTTGTCTTTACTAATTAGAAGTGTTCATAAATTAATTATAAGTCTCCTTTACAAACCAGTAGGAGAAAAACTGTGTGCTATGCTGGATATGATTAAGATATAAGAGCAAAAAACTTGATAGCAAACACAGGAAGAATGTTTATTGACTAGTCTGTCTTTTAGGCTTTTTCTTGTGAAAATCGTTTTCCTTTTTAAGAAAATCTCCTGCTCTGTTGAAAAAAGATGTAAGGTTCATTTGTTAGTGGAGCTGTGACTATTTTAAAGCAATATTGCAATGAAAGCCTAAAATAAATATAAAAAAAAAAAACAAAACAAAGAAGAGAAAATATATTACAATATGAAATACCTACATTGTTCATTTTGAACTTAGAGAAGAAGCAAATAAAATCTCAGTTAGTATATAGCTTCAGAAGGAAGTGTATATCCCTTGAAACCACTGCTGTTTTACCCTAGTGGGCCAGAAGGAGTTATATACTGTTATTTAAGATTTGACACCTTTCCATCTCCACCTCAGTACTGTCTCCTTGCCAATCTGACATACAGATGGAATTACAACATTAACCATTTTGTATTAGATCATCAAATCTCCATTTACCTACCTGAAGAGTGGAGTACCTCCACCATACACACTTGAAATCCTTCTATCCCCTGTTTATAATAACAGGTGCTCAGAAGTCCTACCTCTGTTGTAAATAAAACCATAGGAAAGGAATGAAAATAAGACAAATATGAGAATAGTGAAGGGAAAAAAACCCATACAAAAAAATCAGGAGGCCTATCGTATTTGTAACTTTACTGCTGTATTGAGATAGGACCAGAAAATGCAAATTAAAAAAGAGCTTGTTACAGTAACATGAATGGCCAATATGCTGGAATTCCTTTTTGTTTGAATGTTTTTTTTTATTATTCTTATTATTGTTGTTTAACAATATTCAGAAGAAAAGTGAAATAAACTTTGCAGTAGAGGGGAAAAATCTCTGGGTTGCCTCTTTATTACGTCACTCTGCCTTTCATTTATGAGGCTGGGTGCTCAGTATGTTGTTAAAGCATCACCACCACCTCTGAACTAGCCTGAATAAATGTTAAGACTCCCATTTGCATATCTTTTCTTTCTGGGCAATGTTTTCAGTGGCTTCTCTATCTGATTCCTATCTTGTCACCTAATCTAGAGACCTGCTGAGTCAAAGGACACCATCTCCCTGCCTAAATCTGTTCTGCCTGAGCCCTGTGAAGTGAGTCAGGGTACAACACATCAGCTGTATTGCTATGCTGCTTGGTGAAAGGTATCTGTCTTTGACTGCCCAGCTACCTTGTATTCTGAGAATGTCAACAAATACACATGTCCCCAATCTCTGCTCTCCTTTTTCTCTTTTGGGACTTTGTGTGTTTTGTCACATTTAGAACTGAATGACAGAAATAACCTTTTCTTCCCACTAAGAAGGATAGCTTGACACAGAAAATTGACCTGGAGTCTTCTGTCTGAAGAAGAGACTTTTTGATGAAAAAGGGACAGATGGAAATACTTTGTGCCTTTAACTTTTTTTTTTTCTATGATCTGCATTTCCAAACTTTGACCAGAATTTTGAAACATTTGATGTGCTACTGATGAGTTAATGGTTCTAATCTTTAAAATGTGAAACTTGTTTAAGTTTGTTGTACACTAAAAGGTTGCTTCATACACCTCTTCCTCTCTGGTCCTATCACTCACTGAAATGGAAGAAAATCACAAATACTTCTAATTTTTGCTCACTAAGAAGATGTGAGTGATGCATGCTTCTTTCAAGGTCTTTCCTTCTCCACAGATATACTGCAATCTGCAAAAGAGGGTTGATCACTATTTTCCAGAGTGACCCTCTGGGGAACTCTGAGCAGATGCACAGTATCTCATGGACTGCTATGGACTGTGTTTGGCAATATTTCTTATGCAGCTTGGTTAGATATTAGGAAGCACTTCCTTATGGAAAGGGTCATTAGACACTGGAATGGGCTGCCCAGGGAGGTGGTGGAGTTGCCATCCCTAGTGATGTTTAAGGAAAGATTAGATGTGGCACTTAGTGACATGATCTAACTAGGTGTCATGGTGTCAGGTCTTAGGCTGGACTTAATGATCAAAAAGGTCTTTTCCAGCCTCAAAAATAATTCTGTGTAATTCTGTTTCCAAGTGCTCGTTCAGGGCTTTATTGAAACATGGAAGATTAATATGTTTTTGATTAACATTATTATCACAAGTTGGATATTGATGGAAATGCCCATCTATCAGTGAAGGTTCTCTTCATAGACCTTGGCCAATGGTGCCTGAGAATCTGGAGTAATTGACATTGTTTTAATCTGTATTTTCCAACATCATATGTTATCTATTAGGCTTACATAATTATTGTCATGTATTATTAATAATTTTAAAAATCTTATTTTTAATTCACTGTTCTGCTGTCACATATTTACCTCATCAGAATCACAGTGATGCAAAGGACTTGAGAAAAATTAAAAGATCCCAAGTCTAATATAGCTTCAGTTTCAGAGTTTCACTTAGAGATATGACAAGGATGAGAGACCTGTTTGAATATTTAGCTTTTGCAGTATTAAGCGTAGCAAATACAGTACTAATTGTGCTTCATGTTCATGTACATATCTACAAATACATGCATTCACTCTTCTTATGCCTCTACTTGGGCGTCAGACATTTTTATCCATGAATTTTAAGTATAATATTCTTTCTGTATTCCTTTCTAATGATGAGGTTTGGGAGAAATGAACAATCTTGTAATTCTACTCATGATTTATAATTTCAGAAAACCCTAGGTACAAGCCTACATTCAAAATATTCTCATTTAAAAATGGACTGCTGTAATTATATGATCATTTCATTTCAAATCTGCAGGGGACAGTAACTCAATATAAAGCATGAAAAAATTAATGAGAAGTTTAATTATAATAATATCATTAAATCCTAATAAGAAAAAAAAAATCTAATTTCACTTTATTTTAGCTTGGACACCTAATATAATTTTATTACAGTACAGTAGTGATATTTCCTGATTTTTTAGAGAAAGTAATAATGTAACAGCAAGGGTTGGATAATTTTCATTTTCCTTTCCCTTTTTTTTAAAAAAAAAAAAAAGTATAAGTATAAAGTTAAAAAAGAGAACCTCTTCACAATGTACAGGTATGTGGACAATACTCTTTAACTAATATAAGCCATAGATTTCCCACCAATATTTTATTTCCCTTTACCAGAAAATCTTTAGCATCTATTGCATAGTTTCTCACAATAAATATAACCGTTCTTTCACAATTCAGGGGCTAAATGCTTTCATTCATAGCAGCTCAAGACTGAAACTTTGAGATGCATTACCTTCTTTAAAGAGCAACATACAAATGATAACAGTCAAACTTCAGTTACCATGGCTACAGAATGGAGGCTGTATTAATGGTTTATTAATATTTAGCAGGTATCAGAATTTCCCTGTTTTTTAACATTTACAATACAGATATTTTACAGAAGTTATTTTTAAAGAGCACAACATTCCTGAACACACAGCTCTGCTGGTGACAAATGTTTAAATTTGGAGTGCATTAGTGTGGCATCAGACATTGTCAATAATGCATGCTCACCACCATTTAATTATTTTGAAAACATCTGTTGAAGTAAAATGTGTTCCAGAGGGGAATAAGGAAGTTAAGTGCATTAGTGACTGTGTTAACCACATTTCCCTCTATAACATCAAAAAACCCTAAAGGGAAGAGCAGGATTCAAGGACATCAGGAGAACGTTAAAATTAATCTTCATTGTATTCTTTGCAGCTAATATAGTGGTTTATCTAAATTCCTTGTGTAGGTTTGGTTTTCCAATTTATTTATTTTTTAAATGGGGCGAAAATATTGTATCAGTATATATATGGGAAATCCTTTTTTTTTTCATAGTGCACCAAAGTGTATTTGTCTTTTAAGATATCCTAAACAATTAGGATATAGGTGAGCTGATAATCTTCCTTCCCTTAATCCTTTGCCTTCCTCTTATATAGCTTGGCTCACTCTAGAATATTTTTCCTAGGTTACTTCAACTGCTAGAAATACTTTTGTTCTGTTTTGTTTTTTTAATTACAAATCATTCCATGGCTGTTTTCAAAGCTTGATGCAAATAAGTTCACATATGACTGTTTAAATTGTATGCAACTATTTCTATTTCATCAAAACATCTTTCAGAGATTGTTTAAGGAAGAAATGCAGGATGCTTATCTGACATACTTCATGGGAATAATCCTTTTGTAGTACACTTCTTACAAGCATCTAAAATCATTGTCAAGTTAACTTAGTGGGTCATAATTAATGGTACAAGGAGCTAATAGACTTCTAGTCAGGGCGTGCCAATACAAATGTGCCACAGGCAGTGTAAGGCAGCAGAGTTAAATTATGTGGTCATGAATTTAGAAACAGACAGTGTGTTCCTCTAACCACTGCACAGAGAGGAAGGGAGCCAAAGAATGAATACAACAGCCCAGCATGTCACCCTCAGCAATCAAACTTCCCTGGAAGTCCTCAAACTTATTCAGTGGAGATAGCCTGGAGCCTCCAAAGAACATTGTAGAAGCAAGGTACTGACAGGGGAGCCAACAGTGAACCCAGCAGGGAACAGTCAGCGCTGACTGGAAGGGATCTGTGTGTGGCTGAAAATGCTACCAAAGTGGAAAATAAAGGTGGACTAAAACATCAGTAAAGGAGAGCTTTGTGAAGAACAGGTGATGCTATGGTCATGAAATTTCCTGCATGAAAGTATGAAGTTTCAGGGAGGAGGAAACCTAAGGTCAAAGTCAGCAAAGAAAAAGAGCAGTACATTGTGCCAGAGAGGCTGCAGTGTGATATTCCTGAGGTGGCAGGAAGAGGCAGAGTCCCTCTTTAGGCAATCGGTAATGAACGCAGCCTGGGGTCCTTGGCTGCCCCAGCTTGGGGAGAAGGGACTGAGGCTTCCAGCAGTGTTTGATCCCACTTAAGATATGATTAATTTTAATCAGGGTAAGAATGTCTATCTATTGACTGTAAGAGAAACATGGTTGATGAGATTGCTAACTGGGGCTCCATCATTAAACGTTCAAACGTTGGCGAGATAAATCCAGGCTGGGAGTGTATGGGGTTAATGATCCTATATCTTTATCTCAGCAGGCAGCCAGTACTGGTGTTAATAGCGAGAACCCTCTGAAAGCCATTAGAGGAATTCTGGGGAGCTCTACTGCTTCATGGTCTCTTTCATCAGCCTCTTTAGTCTGACAAATAGCTTGAGGCTGCCTACTAGCCAGTTATTTTTAAAGGTGTGTAAAAGTGGCTAGAAACATCTGTTCAAAGCCACCATTTTGAACTGTGTTTTCAATGTTGTAAAAAACCCACCAACCTAATTTAAGCAGAATATTAATAGCTACATTTTCACTAATATATTTTTTTCAGGTTCTTGATTTTTCACTTATAAAGCTTGTTTCTCCATACAGAAAATCTCCAACCAAGAAAAGAACAGTGAGAAGAAAACTAAACTTTCTTTGCACATGTCTCGACTGCACAGGTGATAATGACCCATCGCTCTAAGTTCCCAGTGAAAAAATATCAATTAGGTCTTTTATCAGAATTTTGAAAATATGAGAAAGAGATTGTGGCTAGAATTTTTACATTCTTCCTAGTTCCATCTGCAGATAGGTGAGGACAATTATGAATGAGTCAATACTTGAGCAAATATTTATACCAAGGGAAAAAACTCCATGGAAAGGTAGTGGCAGGGACTTCAGTGTGGCACAACCCCAAGTTCAGTGCAGTGAACAAAGTCCTAGTTTTTAGTGTAATAATGTTTCTAGGGAACAGCTTTTGCAATCACAAAACAAGTAAAGAAATTACTGTTTTATTTGCACGGTTGTGGAAATGACATAACAGTGTTAGAAATATTTCAATTCTTTTGTTCCTGGACTTGTCACTTCACTTCTACTTTGTCTTTTTCCAAATCTCTGCATTGTTTTCAGAAAAAAAATCCATTATACATTTTGTTGTACATATTATAAATGTTGTAGTCATGTATGTCTATGATATAGCTGTTTATTGGCCCTTCTTTATGTTACTACATCTTTTAAGGGTATTTGGTGTCATTTGAAAGATGACGATTCAGAAAGTTACAACAGAGTATTGGCTGCATAGTGTTTTTTCCTACTACATCTTGTTGAAAACATATTGTTTGTTATTTAGTTCCAATTTTGAGCTCTTTAAAATAGAACAGTCAGAGAATACACATAAGTTTCTGCCAGTTATTTCTCTCCATACAGTCAGTTAAAAAAAATAGTAAAATCTGCATATTTAACATAATTTAACATCTCTACAGCTTGAGCAATTATCCTAATAGCAGGGAACCAAGACCTACTGGTAAGTTTTATCCTCCCTTTGTCAGGCTTGTGTCTTTGATATTAGTATCTAGATGCATACCACAGGGTGAAACTAGGCTTTATTAAAGGGTCAGCATTCTGTTAATCTAATTTAAAAGCATTAAGGGGAGTAGAGGAACATTAATTGATTTGTTGGGAGGGTTCTGACTCCAACCAACCTGATCTTGCTGTTTATACTCTCGTTTCAGTTAGATTATATTGAAAAAATGCACTACTTGAGCAGTAGTATAATATATATTACAGTTTGTCTTATGTTTCAATATCTGCTATAAGTTGCTTTTATTTAAAAAGA
>JANHGL010007925.1:38357-52603 GCA_024611195.1 Ceyx melanurus | reverse complement strand
ATATTAAATATACATATATATGTACATGTGCATCTTTGAGTTTTAAAATACTATACACTGTCATTTTTATTGTGAGAAAAATGTGAAATCTTTCAAAACTCTGTATAACCATAAATACCTTCAATATTTAACAAAGATGTTAGCATCAATGAATGCATTGTCTGATCAGCCAAGAGCCATGGGAATTTGTATTGGTGAGTTAGAAGTGAGGAATAATAATAATATTTTCTTTTTGGATATATAATTTTCTTCAAATGACTTTTGAACATTGCTGTCACTCCTTTTAGTCATAATGGAAAAATATATTTGAGATAGAATCTCATCACACAGAAGCCAATATGCTAGAGAATAAGGAATAAGAAAAACACTTAAGGAATTAGCAAAAAAGAATTATGGCCATTTAAAAATGTAGTAAAAATTATATCAAATTTCTTGAGATACTGGTGAAAAAAAGAACTAAAATCCCTAAAATGAAAGGGAAAAAAAAAGTCACTGAAGTTGGAGAAAAAATATGCATAAAAGATTCCTTATTTCTCTTCCCCAACCCATCCCCAGTAAAACCAGAAAGAGGGTGAGATAAATACACTTTACATCACCTTTACAACACCAGTACACTCAGGACGTAAAAAGTGCAAGACTAAAGTGATCCATCTTAGGACAAACAAAGTTGATATACCTGTATAACAGGTAGAATCTTTAATCTAGTTTAGTTCTGTATGTACCTCTCAAAGTCAGAAGTGGTAAGCCCTCCTTACATAAGCACGTTTTCAGTCTTCTTTCAAAATACCAAGTGGCATCAGGAATGGAAATCTGAGAAGAAATACCTACTTAGACCACTAATAAAAGGCTGTAGAAAATCACATTAGTCTTGTCTACTGCAACAAGTTACAGCATGTGCTTTTTTGTGTTTGTTATTGTTGCTGACTGATGGAAGATGAAAAACAAATCTTCATTGAAGTCCTACTCTGTCTCCTGGCACAAGACTGTAAGAGGCTTTCCTAATTTTTACGTGATCTATCCTCATGGATCTGTAGGAGTATGAGGTGCTTACGACAAATTGTGAAGTGGGAATTAGCTTTCATGGGAGGCAGAATCAATTCATCAGGAAGACATTACATATTAACTTTCTATAGTGAAGCAATTGTTACTTAGTCTAATAATGAGAAAAATTAATTATTAATATTTTTCAATTTTTATATTGATGGTAGAAGTCAAGATAGAGGTAGAAATCATATGGTTGCATCTCACTGCTTTCATTCATCTGATTTATTTCTATTACTTCTTGATGGAAAAAAAATCTAAAATATTACTGTTTTACACTTTCTCATACTGGTTATTTGAATAAATATGTAATTTAGTTTCTTATTGACAGCCTGCTTATTTTCTGATGTTCTTTGAAGAATTACCCTTGAGCACCCTTGACATTTCTACGGTGGCAATGAAATAGTGTGTCTTGGAAGAGTTTCAAAAACTGGTCTTTGGATTGTAATTACTGAGCATAGGAAAGCCTACAGAGGAAGAAATTATTTTAACTGTCCACATGTATTCCTGAAAACAGTAGTAATTAACAAAACTAAATGAAATTAAATCAGTTTTGGTACAAAAGGAACAGGATAAAAAAAATATGTGAGACATTATATCATGCACATTTTATTAAAATAATTATGGGCCAGATTCTATCCATCACTTAGACACTTTATTCTATGACACTCAGTAACTCATTGGAAGGCCAGATTCCTGTTTTAGGAAATTTTAGTCTCTGGCACTGGAGAATCCATACTTCTGTGCAACTGTTCCTATTCTGCCTCCTTCCTGTACTCTTCTATGATGGAGTAGCTTCCAAATTATCAGTACTTGTGTCTTCTGTGTGCAACACTTCTGCATGTGTTCTCTTCTAGGGTACAATTTCTCAGCCCATGGAGCAATGCATAATCTACATTGCTAATACAGAAGACAGCAGTTTATCATTCTGCACAAAGCAAATTTCTTTAAGTTGCATGTAAAGATTATTGCAACAAACAGCATTGTGGCTGCTATTCTAGTCACTAACATCCAAGAAATATGGGAATTCAAGTACTTACCCCTTCCTGGAGCCCTTCTTCCCAGCACTACCAGCAGAGAACATTTTGGAGAGTGTAGCTAAAGATCACTGGGGTATTGTCTGTGAAATATTTCATAAAAGCTTTTTTCATGGTGGGTAGAAAGAATTCCCTTCTTATGTCTCCTTTCCCTGCTCCAGAAAAGTCTATTTGAAAATCTTCACAGAACATTTCTAGAGAAACAATTAACATAGATTTTGGGGGTTTAGGAAAAATATTTGTTTTCTTTTTGTGATAGACATGAATTATGATCATCAAATTTTCAACCACCATAATTACTTAATAATTAAAAAAATCTACTAGCATTAATTCTTTTGGACTATATTTATATCTTTCCCAATACTCCACTAAGAAAACAATGTCCTTATATAACTTAAAGTCACTTTCCATGTATATCTTTGGATAAGGTTTCACACTGCTGTTTTCAATGTTTGTCAGAAGAGCTGAGGGATATGTGTAATTGAGAAGGGAATCCCAAAACAACTGACTACAGAAGATTGTACAGTATTACTTCAGTGATATTACACTTCTTATTTTTCGAGAGGATATTTCCAATAATTGTTAAGATGGTGGTTAACATACATGTAAGTCTCTATTGAAATAATTTATTTAAAAGTTTGGGAAGTATTTCAATAATAGCTATTCTACTTCTTCAATAAATGGACAGCCCTACCCGTTCATTAAAAGCATACTCATATTATTTGCATTAATCCATTTTTTGTTTGTTTGTTTTAATGAAATGTCTGCTTCACTGCTCTCTCTGTAACAAGTAGGAGAAATAAAAGAAGCCATCCGTGCCTAGATTTTCTGGCTGACTTCAATCTGCAAGAAGCAGCTCCATTCACAAGTAGAGAAATGCCTGATGCAATCAGAAATGCAAGATTTTCAGAGCCAGTTTGTTTAAGATTTTCTGTTGTCTTTTATTCTTTTTGCTTGGTTTCTTTTTCTTTTTTACCTAAGGATGAGAAAGTTATTGTGGTCTACCTCTTAACATTGACCTGCACATCATCATATTTTCTTATCTGTTTGCTTTTAATCACTTTCTCTTATCTATTTTACAAAATATCTGCACAATCCTTTTACCCTTAAGGCTACCACAGTAGTTCCACAAATATTATTTGTTATTTAATCCTTGGCTCTGAATACCAGCCAGACCACTAGCCTGGTGATCATGACTATGGATGCTGAAATAACCACAGAAAGGTTCTACCACCATTCTGTGATGATCAGTCTTTCTGCAAATTTTCTTTCACGTTTCCTTTTCTCTAAATGATAGGTAGACAGCTGATTTTCCTTTCCATTTTGTCTTTCCTGTTTCCTTTGAGTTTACTCTAAAAAAAAAAATAGAAGTCATTAATAGAAGCTTTTGGCCTCTTGCTGGAGATCCTTCTCATAGGTGATGTAGGTAGATCCACCTCAACATTTCAGTCATTACAAAGTCCTGCCATAGGAACAGACTGTGTAATATCTAAAGCTTGCATTAGATAATCGTGTATTATTTTATTATTCTTTTCGTTTTCAGGGCAAAATTCTCTCTCTGATACTCTGAACTTCATAATATTTTTATACATTGTTTCTAATTATCAACTGCAATACTAAGTGCATTGAATAAATGCAATAATGTTTCTTTACAGTATAAACTGTGATTAAAATCTGGGGGTTTTTTTTCATATTTTTTCATATTACTCTGATTTTTTTTGTATAGCCTTCTATGCATCTTATCACTAAAGATTTAGTATTTGATGCCAAGCTAATCTGAAATTATTTCCATCCTTGTTTTCCCTCAAATCCATTGCTATTAATTATTTGAAACAATATTTAATTTTATATTCTTGGAGCTTTTTTTCTATAATATGTGGAAATTCATTCCATTCTTTTAAGAAATATATTATTTAATTCTGTTTAACCAAAGAGTGATCTGGGTGAAGCTGTGACACAGTACCGTGTTTGTCAGAGAAATGGAGAAATTTCCCAGATCTATAGTTTTCTATTCCCTTTGTTCTTTGTTCTTTTGGATCTTTTGATTTCTTATTTTACATTCTGCTGCTGTGTCTCAGTGACTCAGGTTTTAGTACTTTAGTTTAGGACTAGTTTTCCATGTGTCTTTTTTTATTATTATTATTTGATTTTTTATTTTTATTTTTTTGTTTTCTTTCCTGTTTTAAGAAAGTCCTCAATATCACCTTCTCTACCCTAAAGGAAGCTGCAACAGATTATGAAACATTTGTCCCTGTTGTCTCTCCAGAGTAGTTTCTTATTTATGGTTCTATTTAAGGATTCAAAGGTTTGTAAACACAGTTATGTTTTAGGATCAGAGAACATTTTTATTTGTTTCCATGATCCTATACTCAGAATTCTCCAGCTGTATCATTTCACTTTCATATTTTTATTTTAAAGCACAGACCTGTTGCTACTTGCTTGGTTATCGTTAGGGGTTTGTTCTATGCTAAATTCCTCCAATAAGAAGTAAATTCTATGAAATTTTATCTCTTTAGCAAATAATTAATCTAAATTTATCTTCTATGCTGTTTCCCACTCTGATAGGTGGCTGTATATTCAAGTATATTAATTCCTTTCATACTTAGATTATTTTCTTTTAATGAAAGATAAAATTTTTCAATAAAATGTTTATTTTGTTTAAAAATGACCCTTTTTTCCTGTAAGTCAACCAAAGGCATTTCATGCTGTCCTTTCTGTGCACCTCAGTGTTTTCTGTCAATGCTTCACCTTTACTAGAGTTTTCATTCTGTCTCTGATTTTGTTTTCAGCACATTTCTTTATCCTTCCTCTTTTCCTGCATATTAAATACTAACATTCCTGTTTTGTAGATTGAGACATGATTTTTTATGAGTAATTTAGACACTACTGAGCTCCGAGCTAAGATCTTCTTGAGCTACTCAAACTAAATGCATTTTTTCTTGTCCTGATACAATTAATTAAAAATGCATTAACATAAGTAGTTACCTTTTTCTGTAATGTATATTATATTGTACTCATTAAGGCTGATTTTCTATTTCATTGTTCTTACTTACTTTACTAGATTAATTTGTTCAAAATATTCAAGTTCAGCGATCATTGTGAGGATAAACCTGAAATAACTTTCTGGTATCATGCTTCTCTCCTTTTCCAGTTCATTAGAATACAGATGAGCAATGTTGATCTTTAGGCAAGACACTGAAGCATCTTGATTACACTCTTTTCCTGTTGTGAAATATATTGCTTATTCCCTTTCTTCTTGTCAGTGGTGTTATTCTCAGCAACTATGTCTTTAGCAAGAAGACCTTTCCCAAAAACTTTGTGAAGGTTTTCACATTGCTTTAGGCAATTCTCCTTTACCTACTACTTTGTTGATACTTTCAAACAATCTTAATTCATTTTTTTATACCCCTACTTGTACCTCTCTTCACACACACATGTTCTATATTAAGTCATGCGTTACTTCACTCAGCTACTTCCTAACCCTGGTTTCATGCAATTACCTTCACAAATAGACCGTTTCAGCTCTCTTTATGCAGGGGTCCCCTTTTGTTTTCACCTGGCCTTCCCTGACCCGATCTCAGTGAGGTCAAGAGCTGTTCTGAAATCCTATTAATCCCAGCCAAGATTACACCACATCTGGCCATCAGTATTGGGTTAGCTGCTGTCTTCAAATACTGCATGATTGGCTGTTTCTGTAAAGCACCACAGAAAACCTTGTATATTAAGGAGTCTGGAAAAGCTAAAGAACACATGGGTTGAGATACAAGTGTTTTCAAAGGTTCATGAATTTAAAACATTTTTTTCTCACAACTTTTTTATATTCCTTCTCTCAAAAATACACTGAAATAACATTATTTTTGAAAACACAGCTTGAAGTAAAATATTACAGTAATAAAGGTTTTTTTACAACTTGTAAAACCCAATATGAAATCCTCAGGCTTAAAATATTTAAAGATAAACTTAAAGAGAATTGTCAAAAGCTTCAGAATCATATATATGCACTTTGGATACTCAGACTACTGTTACTGTCTTTTAGTGAGGTCATAAAGTTGTTAATTTTAAAGACATGCCAGATTATTTGCCTTTTTTTTTTTGGTTTTGTCTTTTTTTTTTTTGAACGAAGGCAACAGAGTCAGGAAGAAAAATTCTTAGTATTTCCAGGAGGAGTTAAAAGCATTTGCCTTGCAATATCAAAAATAAAAAAAAACCAATAATAGATACTTGTTTACTCCCATCTTGGCTGAACAAGTGCTCTGCACCTCAGCTTTGCTGCTCAGTGTAGAGATCACTAAGCTGCTGTCAGGTGACAACACCAGAATTAGTGTGGCCATATCAGCAAGTCAGGGCAGTGGATCTAGTCTGGGTCTAGCACCACATTACTGTGGCTGTTCTGATTCCAGAACCTAAGCTTACAAAGCTGGTGGGGTTGCTTGTCCTGTTTTCAGTTATCTCTGCTAACAGATAATCCTTGATTGTGCTCTTATGTTTTTCAGGTATCTCATATTTACTCTTAAAGTTCAGGTGAATTGTGGCAGTCTTCTAGTCTCTGATTTACCAAAATAAATTAATTTTGTATTTTTATTTATTTTTGTAAATACTTGTCTTTGTAATTAAGTCCTCACTTAACACGTTACTCTTTCTTTACTGGTCTTCTATTCCTATTACAGAGTTATAGTATGCCTTATGAAAATGTCTGCAGGTTCTAGAAATACCTTGTTCACTAAATTTGGTAATCTGGTGGTTTATTTCTCTTGCCTTACTATTGAGGGACTGTCATAATCAACTGGGACTGTAGTAATGGCATCTGCATCACAGAAATAATTTGGACAGGTGCAATGTGCCAATTAAAACATAAACAAACACAAAATGCTTAGATTCACTCCAGCAGTTGGACTTTTTTTTTCTCAATCCTAAACTCAATTTGCAATTAATTTAATACTAAAGCAGAAATGACAGATGATCTAATTGTTAATGTGGTACAAGTTCAGAAAGACATTAGAGTACCATTATGGAGAACTGTTGCACATAATTGCTCAGGTGTTCAGAACACATTTCATTCCCCCTGCTGTGCAAGGACTTCTGTTCCTGGATTTTCTTTCAATGGTTCCCCCAGAAGTGGGATTAAAAGTAGAAACTTAATGATAATGAATTGAATTGTTCACATCTGAAGGGGTCTGATTGGCAGGATGCCGGAGACAAAAAGATCCCTGACGATGGTTAAAAAAAAAAAAAAAAAGTAATTGGATTACACAAAGAAAATAAGATAAACATTCATTAAAATTACAATAACAGACTGTGATTAATGAGGATATACAAGTACAAGCAGCACATATTATTTAGGCCTTGCAAGGCCTACATCCAGTGGTATAATTAATATTTTTTAATTGTTTAGTAAGTAATTGTTATGTGCTTTCCAGTTCAAAAGACATGAACTTGTTTTCCTTAACCTAATTTTATCTGTGACTACTATGGAGTCATCAAAGGTATTGTAATTGGTAATGAAGTTCAACCTGCCTTTTATTTTTACTGAAATTTGAGTTTATGTGGTTCTGTTTGGGAAACTTCACAGAACTTGAACAACTGACCGTGGATTAAAATTCCATGAAAATGTTCCTCCTTAACATAGCAAAAAAGAGTTTCATATTTGGATGTCAGAATGTCTAAAACTGATGAAAATGTCTATTTTGGTACATTTGATGGAAATTTTATCTCTGGTTACATGGGCTTGTTCAGTATGAGTCTGGTAATTGAATGAAAATACTCTGATAGGCTGGAGATAAAATCAACCAAAAGTGTAGTTTTAAGATATCTATACAATATCTATAATAAGCATTAATGTTTATGCTATCATCACTCAATCTTATTGTTCCTTAAGGTTGCCTTTTTTGTCCTTATTGCCAATGCAGAACTGCTGTACTGACATTGTTATGCCTGATGGGGAGTCTGAAAACTTTTTTTTTCCATAAGGTTCCCTTAAAAGCACAACTATATTGTTGGAAAACAAAGATTCACAGGATGATGATGATGGATTTTGAGGAAGGTGGGTAATAAAGGACTTCTCACCTGCCTGTTTCCTTTGAAATGCCTGATGATACATCTTGAGTATTTGGGAACACAGAAACATTCTTGCCAGAAGCTACAAGCATTCTTTCTTATAAAACAGCTCATCTGATATCCAGTGCTGTGACCTAAAGAAAATCTCTGACACTTTCTTTCAGGATGACTTTGTCTTAAAAGTCTGTGATATCAGTGGCATCTGCTCAGGATGTATTTGTTCAGTGCTCCCAGAGTAAGGTATAAACTGAAGTGCTCATAGTAGTACATTTTTGTTGGGTTTTTTTCTTATTCAAAACCAGACAAACTATGGAAACTCCCCAAAATGTAAGCACTTGAAAACAGTGTCCTCTCTCTTCTGCAGACAGACACCTCTTGCCATATAAAAAAAAATAAAATAAAATTGCTTTTATTAATACATTATTATGATTTTAAAATTAATTTTAATTAATAAATTAATTTAAAAATAAATTGCTTTTTTTACATTGCCATATTAAAAAAATATTGCTTTTGTGGATAAATTATATAATTAAGACATTGATTCCCTTCCACTCTTTTCTGTAACTCAAAATGGCAAGTATCAAGCAAAGATAATTCAGCCTCTCTTATGGTCAGAAGGGATGAGAATAATCTCATGGATCTGGGAGAAGAAACATGGATCTTGAGGGGTTTGAAAGGAAAAGATGTATCTCTAGGGGACAGTTTCTCTAGTTTCTCTGTAGCCCAGACATGCACAAGGTTAGCATTGGGCTAGAAAGTCTTTTTGCAAGTGCTATAAACATTCACTACCGTCTGCCTGAAAACTGGGCATGAAGAGTGGCCCCAAGTTTGTGGAAATGCAAATGCTAGAGAGTTTCTTTTTTCTTGATCTCATGTTCCTCAGCTATAGCCCAGACATTGACTCTTAATATCTTCAGTGTTTCCGTGTCAGTGTTTCCTTTCCAGCCACAGTGAACTTTGCATGCTTCTTGGTGTACACAAGGTTCCTATTGTAGCCATGGTAATCCCACAGGGACACTAAGAACAAGCAGCTAACATGATCACAAGTGATTTCCCCAACAGGATTATTATTAATTAGTTAAGTAGGTCAGTCTTTTTGAAAACCCTTAAAAATATAGATTATAGTTGTCCATCCTGGGTAAAGATATTATAATCCTACTCCTGCAGGTTTAGAAAGAAGTGTTTCTTTAAAAATAAAAATTTAAAATATCATTTTAAGAAATTGTGTAAAGCCACATCCACAAAACTTATTCCTCCACAGAGAGACAGAATTACTTAAATTAGATAACTGAAGGATGGAGAAGACTTTTGAGTAAATGCTTTGTATTCCAGTCAGTGGACTGAGGAAATGACCAGGTTTCAAGATCTAAACCAGTTTTCATTGTGGTTGTATAAAGATTCTCTGTTTACTTACACTCTTTATGCTTATGTGCTTTGTCAGTGTATGAGCTGTGGTTTGAAACCATGTTGTGATGAGTTAAGGACCTGCCCAGTCACACAGGGGTGCAGCAGAGTGCTGCTATTAAGTACCAAGGTGTAGATTTACCAAGCTGGTTTTGTAGCACCAGAAGGAATACCAAGTCCCAGTCATGTTCTTAAAACTGAGGAGAAAATGGTGACCATGAAACCAGGGAATGAAAACTATTGGGGATTGTTCTTTGTCCCATGTTGTGCTATTGACAGCTTTTCTAATACTACTCACAGAGAACTAGATTAAAAACCAAGGAAAATTTATCTTTCAAACATGTTTTTCACTTAAATTATGTGTCTTTTTTAAAGTTCCTAGCTTAAATACTCATGAGTTATAAATCAAAATGAGTCCACTAAAGCTCATCTGTCAATAATGATTTATACCCAGAAAGGTTGGGCCTAGATGTTTAGTTTTTCAGTGTTTTTGAATTCTTCTGCTTATGTATTTATTTGTAAACTATCTTTAAATTAGTAGATGTTATCAGGATGAGCGAGCTAAAAATTTTGTTCTTTCAGCATTTTATGTCTCCTTTATATGAAGGGAAATACAATTAAAAAGTGAGGTTCAAAGCAAGGGAAATATTACTCCCTTTTCTAGATCTCACTCTAGTGATCAGACTTTTTAATGGATCTCTGCTTTCTTCTTGCACACACACCACCATGCTCTCCTCTTATACTGATAAGACAGAGTAAAAAATATTTTTAAATAGACATTTAGGTAAATTCCTATATTTAACACTATTTTTTAATGCATAAAAGTAAAAACTGGCTTTTGCTAATCTTCCAGGTTTCATCCTAAACAGATGAGCCACTCCCTCTGCTGGGGATATTTCTACAAACTGTTCTGTAAATGAAAGGGATGTTAAGTTTCTTCAGGGAAATGCTAGAAACACTTTCCATAAAAGTTTTACCAGTGTTATCACAAACAAACATTTCTCAAAATCATGTCAGTTTCTTTATGTTAATTCATAGTCTTAATATATCTACTTTAAAAAATTTTAAAAAGATAAATAGAAAAATGTAAAGGTTTCCTAGCCAACTGATTTTAGTTGTGTTTTTTTCTTTCTTTTCACATATTTATAACTTTATTTGCAGCTTGCCAAAGATAACTGACTGATAATCCATCAGAGAGATGTTTTCCTTTTAGCTACAAGTTAGGTTTATCCTGGAAAAGAGCTGCAGGACAAGCAGCATTTTTATTTTTTTTTTACCACCTTCTATAAGCACTCTGAGAAACACCTGGAGGGTAATGATTCTCAGGAAAAATAGTTCTGTTCATTCCCAGATTTTGTTCAGTTACTGGCCTTTTGGATGAAGTTACACTGGATTCCAAAGAATGTGTCTGATGCAATGCCAGAAAGTGTTCCAACAAATATTTATAAATATATTGGCTTCTAAGGCAAGCTGAAAAGGTGTGAAAACATTTGTATTTTTTAAAACATAAGTGTATTTATCAAATCCTCTGTATTTCTGATCTTGCCTACCTACTATGATAATAATTCCTTTACCTGTATTAAGCAGGTCTGGAAGAAGGATACATGTTTTAGGAAGAAGGAAACTCCTCTAAGCTCTCCAAAAAGTGTTATCCAGGTAGAGGAAGAAAAACCAAATAGAGCTGCCAGTGAAGATAAGGGAGGAGATATCACTCATTATATATTTTGCCTGGTAGCCAGGATTCCTATCAGGCTGCATGTGTGAGAAGATCAAGGTGCACATGTGTGGCTTCAGATTAGCCACAGCTGTTCTCTTTACAGGTAACAATGGCAAAAGAAATGAAGGCATGCTGACACTAGATGGTATAGGGAATCAAAAACACAACTCTGTTGGGAATCATGTCACATTAGTTCTGGGTTTCTTTATGGAAAAAACTTCCTTTATTTTTTAATCCTTATCAATTTAAAAATAAGTTTCAAAAAAATGCAAACTCAAACATCAATAAATAAAGCAGTTTAAAGGTGTTATAGTGGGAACATGTCACTGTAAAAAAGTTTAACAAGTAAACCATGACATTTTAGGAAAATTTTTGTAGATAGAAAGTTTGACAAAACTGGGCAAGACCTGAGGGATTCAAGGAAAACAAAATAAAATGATATCTTTACTTTTAAGACTTGTACTTAACCTCTCAAATACCTACTTAGTATGTTTCAGTGCCTTAAAACCCTCCATATTTAGAATAAAAAATTGTCAGAAGCACTAGTTGAACACAAGGATGTTGTGTAATGTACATAAAATATAGGGGAATAGCAATGGGTTGCAAAGTCTAATCTCTTGATGCTGTTGGTACCACATATTCTATTAATAAAAATCTTCAGGTTATTCCTGTTAAGTTGTACCTCTAATACCTCTAATTCAAACCCTGTTACTTGGGTTGTGGTACATCACAAGGCTCTTTTCTACTTATTCTTGGTGGAATACGTCTGCGTTACCTTTGCCATGTCCCAGGATAAAATGGGAGGTTGAGAGAAGCATAGCATTATATTAGGTCCACACCTGAAGTGTGATAAGTACTAAATCAAACACTAAAAGCTAAAAATATGTTTTCACAGAATTTTACCTGAAAGGAAGAGCTACTAGGATTTTTTTTCCATGGGAAATGGAACAATGGTAGCTATATTAAGTGTTTAATAAATTCAGAAAGCATGGAACTGTTAGGTGTTGAAGGTACAGCTGCTACTTTAACAAGTGCAGCGGTCATTCTTGCTCCTCTCCTGTGGCTCTTCCAGGTGTTTCAGTGAATGCAACATCTGGAGGATAGCACACGGTTTTACTCAGGTCATCTATTGTTCTGTGGATTACAAATGAAGCCCTGTCATTTTAACTGTGTGCTTGCTGGAAAAGTAACATTAAAAAAACCCCACAACCAACCAACCAACCAACCAAAAACAAAACAACAACAAAAAATAAAAACCACATCAAAAATAAAGTGATCACTAGTTTGACTAAAAAAATAGTCAGATTAAAGTTGAAAATTTAGTAGCAACCTTCACCTCAGAACCTTTGTGTCTCCTGTGTGACCACAACACTGCTAGCAACTCCAAGCCTGGGATATTGAGCAGTACTGTGGAGTGGCCAATCTGCACAGAAAGTGAGCCCAGAGCCTGTGCCAGCTCACAGCAGGTCACAACTTTGCTTCCATTATTTTCCCCTTTGCCTGTCTTCTCATAGTGGCTTTCTCAAATGTATCAGCTGAAGAATGGCTGACTTATACTGTGGTTGCTCTAGTCAAGCAAAATGGGGCAAAAAAAGCATATCTAGCATATCTGTCTCATTTGATTCTCACAGATCACGTTTCACAAGAGTATTCAAATAAAAATTCATTGGATTTCTTACGTACACCTCTGTGATATCAAGAAATCTCAGAATAAGAATTTTCATTCCCCTTTTATATTAAACATTGTGCACAAGAAAATTCTAACTAGGAGTGTTAAATGAACAATAATAATAATTTTAAAAGTTTACATTTAGCTGATAAACCTTTGCACTGAAATCTTTGCAACTTCTATAGGTATAAACAGTCTTCACTGAATCTTGAGAAGACATGTTTTTACTATTGGAATGCTCCAGCACTATTGTATTTCTGACTCAAAGTAACAGTATCTAAAAATATAGCATGTGTTTCTGTGTGTGTGTGTGAGAGTGCATGTATATGGCATTCTGTACCCTAGAATTTTAAGCCTGATTGCTCAAAGTTGTTAAAATTATCTTCAGTCTGAAAAAAACCACCAAAACAAACCAAAACCAAACCAACCTGCAGTCTAAATTACAAATAAACAAAAAGAAATTTCAGATTGAGAATATTTAGGTGTCTTCTAGAAAAAGTTGACTGATATATAAACCTTCAATTGTTCCCATACTTTGATCCTAATTTCTGCCAGCCCTCAGGTTGCGTAGCATAGAAAATGTGGAAAACCTTATTTTCTTCTCTGCACGTATATACCATTCTATCATAAAGAATACATTTTCTGAACATTAAATGAGCATCCTCGTGTTTTCTTTCTCCTCTGGCCTAGCTCTGCAATCTTTCATGGGACAGCAGTGTTTAGTCCTACCTAATAACACCTTTCAGATTATTTTAATAATAAAATTACTTGCAAATAAAGTGCATTAAAGTTGAAATATTTTTAAAGTGTTTGCATCTAAGAGTCTAAATCTCACATGAATGTGGCTTTATAAAGAGTGCATTTCTTTCAGAGCTGATATTCAACTTTCACTACAGCTTGCATTTTAATAACAAAGTCTTTTGGGGGATCTGACATAAAGTGATGGAACAGGTCAGACACAGAGCTAGAAAGATAACCCAGATGTTTCACTTTATAGCATAGAGTTGTAGCCACTTTTAATGCACTGTTGTTTCAGTGAACCAAAACAAGTTGAAACTCCATGCTTTCTTTTGCTCTGAGAATGAATTATCATGTTTTTGCTGTTAAACTGATGACATATATGAGCTACACAATGTATTCTTCTATAAGTGTTAGTAATTTATTTTTTTTAAGTCTGTTACAAAAGCAGGTGCATGGGTTGTTCTCTCTCTTTTTTCTTTTTTCTTTTTTCTTTTTTTTTTTTTTTTTTTTTTTTTTTTTTTAAATGTTATAAAGGTCGTTTTTTGCCTCAATCTATACTTTGATTTAAAATAGGGACTACTTT
>JANHGL010007925.1:26590-38347 GCA_024611195.1 Ceyx melanurus | reverse complement strand
TTTTTTTTTAAGTTTGTTACAAAAGCAGGTGCTTGGGTTTTTCTTTCTTTTTTTTCTTTTTTTTTTTTTTTTTTTTTTTTTTTTTTTCATTTTGAAATGTAATAAAGTCAGTTTTTGGCCTCAAGCAATACTAGGATTTAAAATAGGAACTACTTTGAAGCAACATGAAGTTGCACCCAGCCTCTAGGTTATTAAATGTGTTTTCTCTCTCTGGCTTCCTAAATGCACCTCATTGTTTAATGAAATTCTAACTGTAAAATTTAGTTGTAGGCACTCCTGGTGGACTTCCTTTAGAAATACATAACAATGTACCCTCGACTTCAAGACACACCATGTGGATTTTGGGGGTGGTGGTTATGCTGGTAATAAAACATTTTTTTACTTCCAGATCACAAGGAGGAATAAACGAATTAACAGTATTTCAAGAGAAGCAATAATATGCTTGGTGGGTGGGTCATATTGTAATTCATGATTAACAGTAGTCTGTTCTTTTGAAACACAAACACTCCATTTCAACAAGTCTGCCTTTCCAGTTGATGTAAGTTATTCTTATAACCAGGACAGACTGGTGAACTTTGGCACTCTCAAAACTGAGTATCTGGTTATGAAGGTAGAATGATCCTCTGGATTGCAGAAACATAAGTATTACCAGAACTTGCAACTTTACTGTTCATTTTACATGAGTTTAAATAATTTTCCCCGGGAGATATGTAATGCATCTGGAAGATTCAGGACTATGTATTTACATTAAATAAATTATTCTGCAAAACCAGTCATATACTCTGGAGATAAAGGGTGTAAATTCGGAGTAAAGCCAACTTAAATATTGCACATAGTACCATAGTTACTGCTTAACAATATCCTCTTGCAAAAAATGAGTCAAAGTGTCTAACCCAAAGAAGAATAATACCTTTTGAAGAAGGGTAAAGACAGCTCAGCAAAGAGAGTTTGAGGCACAGGGAGGGGACTAGAAGGAGGAAGAGGAGGATGAATTGCCATTCTTTTCTTTATATTAATTCCACAGATAGAAGGTTTCAATTTCCAGAATTGGCAGTTTACACTTTTTTTTTTTTAAACCTTCTTTTGTGTTCAATTAAAAAGCCTTTTAAAAGATACATTTAATTATTTCAGTCTTTTCTTTTTAAGAAATGTTTTCACTTTTTTTTTGTTCTTGTAGGCTTGCTCCAGAATGCTAATATCTTCTCCCTCAGCTACACTCCAACCCCAAGCAAAATCATGTTAGAGCAAGTAATGCTTTCTGAATAAGAGTTTTATTTTCACACACAGACAAAATGAGTTATATTGCACCTGCACAAATTATGTTGCCCTTACTTTATGAGACTGGAAGACAGCCAAGCTGTATAGTATTTCTGTAGGTTCAGATTTTTTTTCACACGCCTCTTCCCAGCACCACCTGTTTCAATGATTTGGGTGTTCCCCTCAGGTAGGTCACAATTTAAAACATGTTAGTACTCAGATAGGCCACACCCAGAGATAATATACTGCTTTTCTCTTTTTTAACAATAGCTGTGCTAGCCAAATATGACATAGTGATCTATGTTAGTTATGTTTGAACTTTGCATAAGTGTGTTTGTTACTGGATGCCAGGGGTAGCTGCTGATATTGTAAAGAGATTTCCAGAACCATAATATGAGATTCAATTAGATGGTAAATAAAAAACATTTGGACTAAGGAATGGAAAGCTGAATGAGCCCAGTAGTACAGCTAGTTCATTATGTTGTCCCTAGCACTGGATGGTGAGAGGCATTGAGAAGGAAAGCAAAAGAAATGTTGTAGAGGACTGTAATTTTATTACCATCATTTCATGCTGAAGTTTGCAGAGTGGATATGTGGGAATCTAGTTTTCAATGACCATACTCTTCTTCCTTGAAAAATGAACTTAATTCCCCACTGGTGTCAAGCCAAAACCTTTTGCAGCTGCTTGATTGTACAAAAATAAACTAAATTTAGTTTATTCCTCTCTCGATCTGCTGGCCACACTCCTCTTGATGAATCCCAGGATACAGTTGGCCTTCTGAGCCTCATGGGTGCACTACCAGCTCATGTTGAGCTTCTCATCAATCAACACTTCCAAGTCCTTCTCTTTAGGGCTACTCTCAATGCACTCTGCACCCAGTCTATAATTGTGCCTGGGACTGGCCCAGACCAGATGCAGGACTTTGCACTCTGACTTGGTGAACATCATGCAGTTTTCATTGTCCTGTTTCTCAAGTCTATCAAGGGTCTGTGAGCAGGAGTTAGATAGTAACCTAGCCAAAAATTTTTGAACAGCACTTTTGAAACACTAGTTTTTTCATCAGAGAATGTTCTTTTGCAAATTACAGTAAAAAACACTAAAATGATGTAACATATTTTTCAAGCAATTTTAACGAAGAAAGTGCAAAAATTCGTTTTTGAGTTGTATATATGGGAAAAGCTGTTATATTGAAATTCATCTTTGATTTCTCACTGACCATGATTAGTCAGGCACTAGAATTTTTAATTGACTGTCTGTAGATCAAAAATAGCACTGGGCTGTAGAAGACAAATCAAAGTGGTCCCAGACAGCATGATATGCAGTTTACTGGGTCACACCAAAAAATTTCATTAGTAGTATAACATGTCAAAATTAGTCACTTAAGAGTGAAAACAGCTCCAGAAACAAGAATGAGCAGGCCTCCAGCCATACGCTTAGTATGTTAGTCCCACTTTTTCTCTGTAGGCACTGATTTTTGTTCACTCAGCCAGATGATAGTAGTCTTAGATTCAGCTGAGTGTCCTGAATTAGCAGAGAGCTGGAGATGTCAACAGATTGCAATGCCTTCCGGTTGGTGCTCAAGGCTCTGGGCTCAGCAGGGAGGACCAACATCAACAGCTGGTACATCCCAGGACCTCTTTTCCATCTTCTCATCTCATTTTTTGCTACAGATGTGAGAAGCAAACAATCTTGTCATTATTAGCAAAGGCACCCTGGAGTAACCCTACACTGTTTTTTAACTCAAGACAGCGACAAACCTTCCTCCCCCATCCTCCCTCCCCCTCTCTTCCCTTCCTCTCGCTTCTCACTCTCTTCTCTGCTATTCTGCTATTCTGATTTGGAGTATATTTAGCTTTGATTTGGAGTATATTGTTTTCATCAGAATTTATAATTTGTACTGAGTGTATTTTTTTTTTCCTGCCTGTTCTGCAGCAGCTGGTTGTTATGGACCTGATTCCTCATTCTATGAAACTAGGTCTATTTAGATTAAATTATATTGAGATATATCTGTAAAATTATATCAAATAACACAAATATCATGAGTAGATGTAATTTTTTTAATTATTATTTTTTTGGCACCAAAAATATGAAAAGTGTAACATAGCCATGCAACCAGAAAATAAATCCTAAAATGCATGATCAAAAGAAAACATTAGCAAGCCTCTGAACAGCAGTAGCAGCGTCAATTACTAGTTCATATAAAAGAGTCAGTAGGGGATTAGGCAATTGCTGTGTAAATAATAAACCAATGATTTTTTGAAATTTAGTGTTCAGCTGATAGCCATTTAATTAAACTGTTTGCTTTAGCATTTGTGGTTCTTTAATGGAATTTCAGGAGAGGTTAAAGAGTTAAAGGATACATTTTAACATAGATACAGAAAGCTTTAATTTCTTTGTTAAATGCATAGTGTTTTGTTATGTTGCCATTCCCATCAATAAACTGATAGTAGAAATATATTGACATAGCAGCAGTTTGTGGAAAAACTAACCTTAAATTTAACTGAAAAGTTAATATTAGTTGGGAATGTCTCTACAGTACAGCCATGTTTCAGAGATATTAAGGACCAAAGTGAAAGGAAATGTCGTACACCAGAGATGTAAAACTCACTTTCAGAGTTAATGAGCTGCACCAGTGATCTGTGTGGAGGAAAAAAAAATGTCATTGAGAAATGGTCTAGTGAAAAAAGTCATTTCAATTGCTGATGAAAAAAAATGGGAGATGATACACATTCTCACATCTAGGTCATCATGAAGTTGAAAACTAATATTTCAGTATATCTACTAATTAGTGGGAGAGAGGAATAAATATTTCCTAAGAATGAGCGGAGTGGGGGCTATTGTGGTGAACTTTTGAACCATTTTGATACCAGCCTCAAAACCTCATCTTCAAGCTGGGCTGCTTGGCTAAGCAGATCATCTACCTGTTCACAATGCACACAGCCATGAGAGTTACCCTCTGATGCCAGCAACAGGCTGTGGCATTCTCTGCAGCCTGTCTCTTCACCCCCACATCCTTTTGTGCAATCTCTGTCTGAATTCCCTTAATTCCCTCAATTCCCTGTCTGAATATTTACTTAATGCAAAATACCAGCACATTTGTTAGAAATGTAAAATATAAAATATATGTAAATATTTATATTTTGGCTACTTTCTTCTACAATTTTAGTTTCCCTCAGTATTACATGTCCTCTTGTTTGAATTTCCCACCTATGCATAAAGAACCATATAGTCATCCAGGTAATAAATATGCAGCAACAATAGGTACAAGATTTGTGCAGTCATCATTGGAAAAAAAGTGCAGCTAATATACTAGACTGAACCAGAATAAATTACTGAAATCAAGTAGAAGCATGCTTCTGTCCAAAACAAACATGTCTCATGTGACAGCTCCATTATATTAAAAAGCAAAAAGTGGGAGTTTCATGTCGTATAATGTAAATCATAGTTCTGTTTAAGGAAGACTTTGGAGTAGTAAATTATGATCTTGTTTAAACTGTGATTCACCCTGTAAAACAGAAATGATCCGGAGCACTTCAGAGGCTTAGGTTAAAGCTTTCTTTCTGTTTGCATATTCAAGTTTTGTTTCTTTTTCAATTGAATAATATAATGCTCTTATCTTACTTATAATGTGCCACTGTGATGGTGCATGTGTCTAGGAATTAAGCTTAACCCTTTGAAGAGAGGAATCGGATGATTCTTATTTGTGTGGGTTATCTGTTAAAAACCCAGAAATATGCAGCAACCAAGCTATTCAGAAGGGACAGAAGAGGAAAGAGGGGTGGAGGAGTTGCCCTGTATGTTAAGAAATGGATTGAATGTGACGAGATATCCCTAAAGAATAACCACCAGCAAGATGAAAGCTTATGGGTAGGAATTAGAAACCAAGGCAACAAGGGGAATATTGTGGTTGGAGTCTACTACAGGCCACCCTATCAAGAGGAAACTCTTGATGAAGCGTTCCTACTCCAAGACATTTTACTATGTCATCTGCTGCTGCTATAAATTATTAACTACAGTGACTTGCTCAGTCTAAACAAGAAGTGTCATAAGATGTCCACATTAGGTAAAAGATAAATCTGCCCTACTCCTTATCCCTTACCTTGAGCAGAAGGAGATCTGAAGATCTGAACCTCCTGCAGTCACCTCCCAACCCATCGCATCACTCTACTTCCAACAGATCTGGGCACTGAACCTTTTTCAGTTGCTGTTTTCCCCCTCAGGGAATAGTCCTTGCTTTCACTTAGGGTCAAAAAAGCCTTCTGGGATCTTTGTCAATATTAATGTCATATACTAATATGGCAATTGCACTCAAAGGTCAGCAAAGAAATGAGAAACCCAGCTGCTGACTTTTCTGTTGTGTCATGGTTCTTGCACATGGGCTGTACTTAAAAGCCACAGTTCCCACACTGGTATTTATTTATCCCATAGCTTCTACAAAAGGAAAAACCACTTGAAGTCACAATTAAAAGAGCTATATTAGAAAAATGCATCATTTTCTTGCATTTTATTTTGGAGGTGGTAGCAGGAAGTCTATTTCTGAAAATTTCTAGTTTGTTTCTTAGCATGTTAACCTATAATACAATTTTAAACCTTCATCATTTTGCAGGTGATTAATTACTTCACTTCAGTGTGATAAAGCTGACCATAATGAAACCAATTGTAATAATATCTGACATAAGTGAGCTAAGGGAAGTTCATTGGAGAAATAGGATATATTCTAAGCTTTGTTTTTCGTGGCAAAATGTGTAATACTTCCTTGTTCTGAGCTCATGACTTCCTTTTTAATAAAGAAAAAGCCCTTCTCTTATGGCTTAAATTCACTTCTGTCTCTTGTTTAGAAAATGCCTTACAGCTCTGGGAAGGCAGTCTCCATTCAGGAAGAGAATGGGAATGATGAGGGTTGGTTTTTCTAATTTCTCTTTCAGAATGACACAAGAAACTGTCAGATACTCAGAGGGACATTCAGCCCAGCAGAGAGTTTTCCTGCAAACCTTTCCTGCGTTCCTTACTCAGCTTTGCATTTTATTTTCGTTTCAACAAAAAAGGATGGTTGCCTTCATATTTTGATCTTTGTTGATGTAAGAGGATTTGTAGTGTTACCTTCAGCCTAATGAAGCCACCCTTCTGACAGGCCTGGAAAAGCACATGAAAGTGATACTTTCTGCTTATCTGGCTTTTTCACCTCAGTCTTCAGGTTGTTTCAAACTTGCATTTGAAGGAATTTCTTCAAAAAGGAAGGCAAGTAAAACACCTGACAAAGGTTCCAGTAAATAAGTATGAAAACAGATTTTTCCTTTCTTTACACATATTTTTTTCAAGAGAAGGATCAGAGAAAGTAAGACAATTTTTGTACAATTTTGGTGATATTAAGAAACAATTGTGCCTGAGAAATAAAAGGCCTTGCAAGGAGCACTAAACAACTCATCTGGTCCTTTGTTTTTCAATCAGAACATTATCCTACTTTTCCTTCTCTTAATTTCTTAATTTCTATTCAGATTTTATTTGAAAACATTACTGACTGTGTTGGCATGAAGGTCATTTAATGTAAAGTACACATATTATATTTGACAAAGGTAGCATGCTACCAGAATATCTGTGTTTCCAGAAAAAAAATGCTAGAAAAAATACTATAGAGTAAAAATAAATAGTAATTCTGAAATGCATTACCTCTTAAAAATGTCAGTTTTACAAAGATAGTGACTGAAAAGCAAAAAAAAAAAAGTTTTATTCTATATCCTCTTAATTTTGTCAAACCTGATATTTGGCATTTCAAATACAATATGAGAATTTTCTTTGTGCTTTCAGCTTCATTGCAAGAACAAAAACTTCTCAAAAGCAGCTGTTTGTTCTCAGATTCATACATTCATCTCATAGTTATCCAAAACCAAGTACAATGTTTTTTAGGGAGAGGACTTTGTTGTTTTTTTTTTTTTAATGTGGTTATTCCTTTAAATATGACAGCATTTGGAAATGAAGTAATTTCACTAGAAATCTGGGCACAGCATCTCAACTAAGAGCAGCCAGTTTACTATCAGAGTCTGAAGAACTCTATTCAGGCCAGATGCTTACAACATCTCTAAAGGTTCTTTGATTAATTGAGGTGAAACCACCCTGTATAACAGGGTCAACATGCACAAGCTTTCATTATTTTCTTCATTTACATCAATTAGAATTATGGAGGGCCTGGGCCTGCTCCTGACTTCTAAAAACATGATCTACTCCTAGGTGATGTTTAAATAGAGAACCAGAAAGACTACATCGTATTTCATTACCAAATGAAAATTATTTATTTTATCAATGACAGCAAGATTTATATTAGGTGTATTGCTAAAACAATCATTAACATATATCACTCAAGGTGGTCAGACTCTGAAGAACTGGAGCTTGGTGTGTATCACACCAATCAATCTAAAGAGAGTGAATTTAATTTCTGCACAGGCCGCAGTCAAGAAATAAAGAGCACAAATGCCAGCAGGTTTTGTGAATTCAAGTTTTCTTTTTATGACAGGTTATTTAAGTGGTGTGCAAACCACTGTTTTGTATTATGGTTCAACTGGAGGATGCCTTTAACAGAATAAAAAAAATTAAAAAAAAAAGGAAATTTCAGGTCCTCTACCTTGAAAGCTAGATGAAAGGAGTAGGTCTACCACACAGCGTAGTGACATAGTATATCACATGTCAGAATTAGAGAGCTATTCCAGAAGTGAACCAAAAGAAACATGGTATTGATAATACTGTAATTTTGTACAGTCCAACGTGTAACAGCTCACCGTGAAATCAATGCCACATTTTCCTTTTCTCAATGTAAGTTATTTCAAGTCACCACAACCTTGTCCAGCAAAGCAAAATTTGACTTAGCATTTTATCAACATGAGCAAGTCAATTACTTGCAACAACATGATTGCTGCAAATATAGTGAATATTTGTGCAAATTTTAATAAAATTATTCTGAATGGTGGCATAATATGGATTGTTAAATAACACTAGGTCCGTGTTGTGACATAAACCTAACCATATAGGGCTGTGAACCTAAATATATTTTATCTCGTGTAGAAGGGCTTCTAGTTATTCCATGTTACTTTTTCCATTTTCTTTCCATGCTTATGTAACACTCTCTAGCCTGTAAAACACTTGACCATATTCATCCTGCAGATAGAGACTGACAGTAGTAGAAATGGATCTGAGGAATATAGACTTACCATTACTTTTACCTGAAGTAAGTAGTAAAGACAATGACTGATGTTATTAATTCAGATGCCAGACAATAGTGGAACAGTCTTACTCTGGCATCTGCAAACGAGTACAGACACAGCCTCCTGATGGAATCCAAGCAGGCCATCGAACCATCAAGTTGAGATTGATCCAAACTTTTTATAGTTACTTTGTGATCTGAGTTCTCTGAAGATCCTCCAATTTTAGAAGAGGTGACATCTAAGATGGTCTCAGAAAAATCACTGGATATTTTATCTTTTTTTAATATTTTTTTTCAACATTTTTCCAGCACTTCTTGTGGTATCAGAAAAAAAAGTATATTTTGTAACAGCTGTGACAAACTGTCCTGACATTTCCAAAATTCTGTTCTGATTGTGTCTATAACAATCACATTTGAAGATGCTCTACATATTAATGCTTTCATCATTTAAAACCCAGCACTACTCTTCAAAACTACCTGCCTCACACAGTGGAAAGCAAGAAACGGTTATCATTTGCTAATAGTGTAACTGTAATATGCTAAAACACAGACTAGACCACAATTTGTGGAAGAAAGCAATGTTCTAGGTCTACTCTCAATTTCTAGAATGTGTCAAACATTAGAAATTAGCAGTTAACATGACACCTAGCTGTCTAGAAAAGGCTCTTGGAGACAAATTCTGACTTTCTGTTCCATCCTGACACTTACTCAAAGCTTTAATCAAACATTATTTATATTTGCAAATACATTGTAGCAGCACTCTAATAGAGATAATAATACTTAAGGACCTAATTCCTGGTTGATAATGAACACCACAGCAGTTCTTGCAATCTAGGCATAGATAACAAAAGCATAGAGTTCGTTACATGTATTAGATATTACAGTTGTGACTGTAGGAAGTCTGAAGGAATAGGAGAGGGAAGTGAAATTTCTGCCATACGATCCACTGGTGTATGAAATTATCACAGGATCTTTTCTCCATCAGATACTCTGTGTTCAGCTTCATTTTTCGTGAGGCCGTAAAGGATTTATTTTCACACAGAACTTTGCCCTGAATTGATATTATAATGATACTTGTAATTTTGGTCTTTCTGTCTATCTGATCTGATATGTTAGATGTTGACAGTAAATTCGAACAAATGTTTTTTCTGTAGATTTTGACAGAGTGCTGTTATTTCCTGTATAATAACAGTTTCAATTTCCTGTTCACCAGTTTAGATTTTCATACAATGATCATAGACTAAAATCTTCAGGCACAGAATATAGCTTGATCTATAGAGACGACTGATTAATGAAATGATTAATCCCATTCTTTGTACCTAACAGATAACATTGAAATGATTACACATTTCCTTTAATAGAGCTGGTTTCATGACTATCAAAAATAAGATAGTCTGGTTAAGAAGCTTCTGAGTTTTTAAAAAGTTACAAGCACTATCTTAATAGGGGACTGCAATTAAATAACACTTAAAAAAAAACCCCCAAACCTCAAACAAACAAACAAAGAAAAACCAAACCCAAACCCAAACCTTTGTGTATTATGTGACTTTGGAAATGGTAGAAAGTTATTTTATAGTACTGAAATATTTCTGTAAAGTTTTAGAATGCTATTCCTATATTTATTCTTAATTAAAAATACCCTTCTGCCAACATTTTTGCCTATAGAAACAAAATAGTTCAGATTAACATCTATTATGAGCTGGAATAGATTCCCTGATAGCACTGAAGTAATTTAGACATGGTGAGCTGTAGCTAAACTAAGAAATACTGCTATACATTAGGACTATCAGATGCCAATATGAACTCTATTCATGGGGGATTCTTATAGTCTGAGTCTAATGTGTTTCTGTGAAATGAACACTTGTCAACAGCTAAAGTATGGCCAGGTTCCCATTTGAAGCACTCCTTCTAGTTGAGTTTCATTTGAAAGTAATACTACTAAAGCACCAGAAAAGAAGTGATTAGGATTCAGTTAAAAACTCACTTCTGATCCAAACTACACTGACAATGTATGGTTCTGGAGATCATCTCCGTCATTATTTCGAAAAATAATTCTGTATAATTTTGGAATTTAGGATGTCTGTTTAATCAACTTTCTCTATGCTGTTGATGTAACTCCAGTCATCCTGGAAATATTACTGCAATTCGTTTGTTTGGTTGTTGTTTTTTGGTTGGTTTTTGTTTGTTAGGTTTTTTTTTTTACAATGTTGTTGTTGTTGTTTATTTGGGGTTTTTTTATTATTTTATTATTTTCTTTATTTAAATGTGTTACTTACCGGGATTTGAAAAAAAGCCTTCCAGCTTCTGTAAGCTGGAAAGTTGGCTGTACATCATTGTGACTGAATATTGAACTAATCACTTCAGTTAACTGTTGGCTATCACTGACAAGAGGGGAACTCAATAAACCATGAATTAGTTCAGAGCTCTATTCAGCTCAATTTGTTGCTGTAAGTTACCTTTTGTGAGTTACAATATCCACTTCCCAGCTGAAAAGCTCTTACTAAATCACAGCAGCAGCCAATTTCAGTCATGACCCACGTAGGGCTGCCCTTTTCTTTGTGGTATTCAGCTGTCATTCAAGACAACCCTTTTCATTAAATACACTGTACCCATCCCATGAAGGCTAATTCAAGACAAAACACTGCAAATGCATACTACTATTTTTTTGAAAAGTATGTATGCACTTTAATCCTCTGTATATTTACTTTCACTGATAAACAACCAGGGTGCTTATCGTTTCAAAAGATGAAAAAACAGGAAATATACTTTGTCTAGTGCATATCTGAATACATCAAATACCAAGACTGTTCATTCAAAAGCAGCAAGGTGTGCAACACCAACTTCAATTTTCTCTTACAGTCTTGATTTGTTTTACTGAGAAGATTAATGGAATTTTATTTATAAATATTTCCCCTTTTGGGAAAAAAAAAAACCCAAATAACTCTGTTATTAGAGTATATTTTAAAATGTATTTTTATTCTGGTTCATTGTTCAAAAATGTTTGGAGTTCAAAAATATTTGGGCCTGTATTGTAATAAAAAAAACCTGAGGAGTTGTCATTTGTGCTTCCAGCGTGACACAATTTATAGGATTTGTCTGCAGCTAATACTTTATCTCTACCTGAACACATTTTTGTGTACATCTCATTTATTGGAGAACAGCTCTGGGGAAAGCAACCTGAGGGTCCTGGTGGACAGGGGGATGACCATGAGCCAACAATGTGCCCTTGAAGCCAGGAAGGCCAATGGCATCCTGGGATGCATTAGGAGAAGTGTGGCCAGCAGGTCAAGGGAGGTTCTCCTCCCCC
>JANHGL010007925.1:0-26490 GCA_024611195.1 Ceyx melanurus | reverse complement strand
GGCCAGCAGGTCAAGGGAGGTTCTCCTCCCCCTCTACTCTGCACTGGTGAGACCCCACCTTGAGTACTGTGTCCAGTATTGAAGATGTTTCAAAGCAGTAAGTGCCTCCATAGCTGAGCCATAGCTTTCCACCTGATCCACCTTAATTTTCTACAGATGCAGTTCTCCACCTTCCAGATATGAGGTTCAGGTAGGCAGTGAACAATGTACCAGGCATTTTTTGTTTTGAATGAAGATGATGTCCAAAAAAAAGAAAATATTGTTCTCAAAAAAAAACCACAAAAAACCACCAAAACAACAAACTCCTGGGAGACACAATAGGCACTTTTACTCAGTGCAAATCATCATCTCTCTCTTTTGAGCACTCAGATTCAAAGAGACAGTGATAAAGCACCCAGGAGAGGAAAGCACTAATCTTTCCTTCAGTGACCAAAGTAGAATACCCTCAAGATAAAGCAGATACAAATTCAGTGCAAATACAGAATAATTCACACTGAATAGTGCTGTGAATAGTGCTACAGGCCAGTAGAGCAATCTGGAAACTCACTGAGCTTGACTTGCCCTGACTGGCACTGTCATTCTTAGCACCAAGGGACTTAAAAACTAATCATGCTGGCATATTGCAACCTCATTGATTTCATGCTCAGGGAGCATTACTGAAAATATGGCTGTATGACATACTTGTACTCAGTAAAATTCCCTTCATTGTCTCAGAAGCCCAGACAATAAAGCTGTATGTTAAATATAGGGAGACAAACACATCCCTGTACACAAGCTGTTGTCTTCTCATACACTTATCTCTCATAATATTAATTGATCCAGCACTGAGGTAGCTGAAGTGCATGCTTATTTTAAAGTCCTACCATTTGTTTCATTCTGTGCTCCTTTCTATCAGTTCTGCTAGTTAGTGCCTCAGAAATTCATAGTTTTATTTTACTTTCTCTAAAGAATTCTTTTGTTCCTTCTTTTTTTTTAAGGAGCTTTGGTTCCTTAAGTTTAGCTTCAGCTAAACACTTTTAAGTTTAGCTTTAGCAATTGTAACTAGGATTTTACTGTCAGTATCTAAGCACTCCCCTCACAATGTAATAGACACCTGAGCTTTTCTGGAGAGATCATTAATCTGGCTCAAATATGACTACATGAATATATAAATGATGTTTTATTTTATACAACAATACAAGTAAAGACTCCTGGAACGTGACGAGTCTAGAAATAAAAATTTAAGAGCAATAAATAGCTATAAAGAAAGATAAAGAAATAACTAGAGTCCACCATAAAACCTCAACTCAACCTGTGCACCTTAACTGTCCCATTGCATTCACTCTCTGATCTTTTCTTGATGATGGAAGCACAGAACTTCTTGAAAGGTAAGTGAGCTAATTTCAAACTCCTGTTCCAAATAGTTGTGTGTTTCCTGTTACAAAAATATTGCCTAAACCTTCTGAGAAGGTCCTGTAGCAGAACCTAGGGCAGCTTTTTTCTCCCCTTTCCTTGTTTTCTTGAGTGAAAGTACAAGCCAAAAGGCTAGCAAATAATTTTCAAAGCTATCCTCCTTCCAACCAATGTGCTTTATAAACTACTACTATGTGAATTAGAAATCCAAGTCACAAAAAAATGTTTTCCTTTTCCTGTCTAGAAGTGATTAAGGAGCTCTTTTGGGAGGAGGGAGAGATGGTTTTGAACAGCTTCCAGCTGAGAATTACATATAACCATAACATTTTCTCTAGCTGTTGACTAATTACATAAAGCTTATCTTGCTTTATAGGGGTTTCTACTTTGCCACAATTTGGAAGGAAGCTTTTGTGCAGAGGCTGACTGATTCTGTGAGGATGTCTATCACACGAAGCTCTTCAGGAGACAGGCAGCAGGACCCAGAATGACTTGCTCCACCCAAACAGGACTCTGTATGGGGAGAAGGAAGATGCTGGGTATGCTGCAAACTTAGGAAAGTATGCCAGATTCAGAAGTTCAGGTGCAGCCAACACCAGCTTGTAGGCTGATTATTCATCACCTCTGCTTTAGCCAGGGAGCAAATGGGTGGGAAAAGTTTCTTTAGACCAGCCACAGGAACTCTGCCCCAGATGTGGTAAAAGAAGAATAATAATATTCTGTTGTTTCTTTGCTTGTTTTATTGCTCTTCTTGGAGACTATAAATAAACAACTACCATGATGAAATTAAGTATTAAGGCCAAAACATTCCAGAGAATTTGAAAACAAAACGAATTAGCAAAACCTCAAAAATGGAAATCTACCTTCAGTTATTGCTTACACGCACCTGGAAAACATTCTGTGGGATAAGCACAAGGTTTCACAGACAAATATCTCATTTGGGCAAAAAATTCAAGTAGATTGCTTCTATTTTAGCTGAAATTGAAGATGGGCAAAGCAGGACTTGAAAAAAGAAAATTATGATGAGCATTGAGACTGATGGGAAATTTATTTCCTTTTCTTGTTCAGACATATTTTTTGAATGTATAAAAGACAGACAAGAGCAAAGGACAGTTGTTCTTTTCTTTGGAATGCATGTACAATTTCAGATAAATAAAGACGCTTAACAAATGGGAAGATTAGTATTTCTGCACATTTTGAATGAGTCATGCATGACAGTACCCTAATTCTTTTTATAAAATCCAACTTCACAAAAAACGTTCATTAAATATGAGAAAGAGTAAGAACATTTATTTGGCTAAAACATCTTTACCTCTGATAATTACATGGAAATTCCAAAAGGGAGCCTGAGACTCTCTCTTGGTTTCTTCTCACAATGGCTCTCTTGGTATTGTGATATTGATATATTCAATTGGTCCCCCAGACCAAGACTTCCAATACTTTGTCTTTGCTTTCTTGGTTTTATGTTAGTTTCCCATTTAAGTTATATCTGTGCTTAATTTCAATATTCTTCAGCAGTGGAGTGAAAAGACTGAAACAGCTGTAGTGCACAGATGTTTATGCTTGAAATGATTTATCTCCCTCTTAGTGCCTCTAGTTAAGTGGTCGACTTTTTATGTTGTTGTCACCATAAGCGAAACTTGGTGGGTATTTGGGTAATCTGATGTTAGCCTTCCTGCAGATGTCTTTTTTTTTTTTGCTGAAAATATTTCTTAGTATGATTTCTGTGGTCAATAAGGTTTAAGGATGCCTGTCTATGAGTGAAATGTTATGTTTAAATTAAGTGATGATCAGGATATGATCAGGATGCAGAATTCCTTTTGTCAAGTTTTACTTTGAAAAACCTGTTTCTGGGACTTGGTTTACTACATGATAATCAGATTCATTAGCAAATTTGTTCTCTCAATTGAACAAAAAGGCAAACTCATAAAAAGAGGTTCACCAGTTCTCTGCAAATATGACCCATTATGTTCCTATACTTAATGGCACGTTGTATCTCGAGCTTTGCTAAATCTTTTAATTAAAACATGTTAACAAAGCCTAAGAAAAATAAATGAAACTATTCACAAGGAAATTAAATTGAGAAGCTAAGCTCATTTATAATTATTGTATTTCAATTAGGCTTTACTAGGGCTGGGTGAAAGGAGAGATAAAAAGAAACTACTTTGATGTCTGAGTTTCATAAATATTTCTAGTGTCCTGTTTCTGAAGTCCACAATATTAATGATAACAGTTTAGGGCATGCAAGCTTTTTCATGCCAATTACTCTATTGGAAAATTCAGTCATTATATCAAAACATGTCAAGGCTCACTCCCTACGTTTTGTAAAGCAGATTTGCTGCATTGAACTCAATGAAAGTGCAATACTTACACCTCTGATTCACACATGAAATTGACTATAGTTACTCTGTCACAACTTCTGATTCACTCAAATTATAGAATTTTACCAAATGATTCCTATATCAGGTCAAAATCTCTTAGATGGTTTAGAACAAATTTATGAGTTAGCAAAAGTGTACTTTATTTCTCACTAATATTAATGAAAATTTAGTTTCCAATTTTTCCATCTCATCATCTGATTCTAAATTAAGGAGTCATAAAATATCAGTGATGCAGATACTTTTTGCTAGGAATTTAGTCATCTCTTTACCATACAATGTCCTTTCCCAAACATTAAAGTGTAAAATTTATAATTATTTTTCTTTCACAAGTCAGTCTTAATCTTTCACTTTTTATTAGTTCCTGAATTAAAATGTATTAATTCTGGAAGATCTAGTAGTGTTAGTCAGTTTATTAGACAACTATCTTCTGTTTGATACAGCTGTGCTTTCCTGAATTAGATGATCTAGGGATGACCCTAGATTATGGAAGCTAATGATGCACATATGTACTTTCTGGAAAGATAAGGAGGCCAATAGATACTACTTTGAGTTTTTCATCATGATCTTATGGTCATTAAAAGAATCGTTCCTTTGTTTAAGAAAATCTTTAGTTTTATCATCAATCATTGATTTCTTTTCCCTGTGAGGGAATGGCATTGAGTGATTCATTCAAGTAGTTTGGGTGAATTAGTTCTAATGGATTTCTGTATATTTGTTTTGTTAGCTCCTGTCACCACCAGGAAATGAGCTCATCACTTAATTTGGAAAATCAAAAGCAACTTTTAGGCATGAAGTAGGCAAGTGATTGTACAACTCATCAAATCACAATAATATGGAAAAAAAAATTCATAAAAGTAGATTTTAAAGCTGAAGCCATGGACAATTTTTTATTTTAAAAAGCCACACCAACAGACCTAAGTTATAGCATCAATCTAATACCTACCTGCTTTTTCCTGTTGCTTTCAATTCCACAGGAATGGAGTGGAATTACAGCATCATTTTTCAAAAAACAAAAAGTGCCAGAAATTTTTAACACATCTTTAGAAGACTGTTGAAAAGTGAAGATAATTTATATGAAATGACAGAAATCTATAATCGTTGTTGATATATTGTAAATTCTACGTGTTCTATGGATGTGACTCTCATCCTACTTTCATGAGCCAAGAGGAAGTTACACAAATGTAAAGTAGCAGTTTTTTGTTTGTTTTGTTGGTTGGTTGTGATTCTTTTTTGGGTTGGTTGGTTTTTGTTTGTTTTGCTTCTGATTTTTGTTTGTTGGTTTTTTTTTGTGTTGGTGGTTTTTGTTTGTTTTGGGTGGGGTTTTTTACAACTCTTTTCTAAAAACCTAAACTAGAATCACAAAGTAGAATTATCAGGTTGAAAGAGACCTCCAAAGTTCTCCGGTTCAACTGCCTGTGTAAAGTAGGGTCAGTTATGAAGTAAGACCAGATTGCTCAGTGTTTAATCTTCTAAACCTCCAGTCAGGGAGACAGCACAACCTGTAAGGGTAATATCTAGTCAGTGTCTTCCAGTGTAGGAGTATGGTGGTCTAGTGGTTAGGGTTTGGCACTCTCACTGCTGTGGCCCGGGTTCCCTCAGTCTTTTCACAGAGATCAAGTGTTCTAGAACCCTAGGCATCTTGGTGGATCTATGCTGGATATACTTCAGTTTGTCATTAACTTTCTTATGTAGCAAGGACAGATGCAGTCAGATGCCATTGTAAAAGGAAATAATCACTTTCCTGATCTATTGACTACTAAATCAACCACAGTTCTTGGTGAGTGAAGTAGCACTGGCTTGGATGCTTTGTGATCACAACTATCCTGGCAAAGCACTTCCATAGCATAGACCTGGTTTGATCAGGGCTACACAGATATGTGATAGATACAAATTAACAAAAACTACAGTATGATTTTTTCCATTGTTCAGGGCAGTTACAGGTGTTCGAAATCGCTTTTAAGTCCAAAATTAGAAGTCTGGAAATATTTAGGCAAACAAACATCTGGTGATTACTTTTTTTTTTTACATATTTCCATAAACAGTCAGAATTCCTGACTTGTATTTACCAATTAATTATCTATTAATTTCACATTAATATAAAATATTTTTATTGAAGTGTCTATTTTGTAATCAGCTGTAGAAATCAGTGGCATAACTAATAACGATACACAAGAATAGAAAACTTAGAAAAGAATCTGGGATGTTCAGTACTGAATAAATTCATAAACGGATAATAAAACATATATAACAAAAGTAACAAGCATGCCTGCTCTTTAGTCATATGAACATTGTTTTCTTTTTTTTTTCAAGCATTATGAAATACACTAACTATCACCAATTATATATGATACTTTACTTTTTCAAAGTGTGAAATGTATTTAATCATTTCACAATGTTCTATTGTTCTACAGGATTAACCATGTCTTTATTGCCATCTCTTTATTCTCACATTTTTTATTACATATTTCTTCAGTAAGTGGGCTAAGTCCTGATCTCTCAAGTGTTTAAATGTCATTTTAGCTACTGCCTCAGCACACAATAGTTTCTGTTACAGACACACTTATTACAAAAGAATGGATGAAGGAAGCTCCACTCAGACCACATGCAGCTGATACAGCATCGCTGTCCACTGGAGAAAAGAAATATGAAGACATGCTGGTTTAACATACCAGTCATCAAGCTAAGCCCAGTTTAAATTCCCCCTCCCCCAGCTCACCCTCCTTGTCTCTCTTTCTCCCCCTTTGTTAGATTCACACACTCTGCTTTTCCAATTGCTTTAGCCTGAAGCAGTTGACATTTACCCCAGCTAGATAATCGAGGAATAACATTTGCGTTACAGTTTAACATGACCTCTGCCTCTACAGCTCTTTTTAGATTACTTCCCCCCCACAAAATGGTTGCTGACACCATAGTGAGGCAGGAGGTGGGAAAAAAAGAAAAGAGAAGCTTATTATTGCAGTGGCACAGTCAATGTCATGAGAAGCTGCTCTGCCCTTTTCAGTTGTGGGTGAGCAACTATTAAGGAAAAGGTATTAAAAGGAGGAACAACTGTGATGCGAGGGACACACAGGTTAAGCTCAAAGCAAAGGTTAATGGATTGACTGTTACCTGTGTATGAAGCTTAATGTTGGTCTATACACAAGAGAATTGCTTCTAGGCTGTATTTTTTTCACGAAAAAAAATTAAAGGGCTAATTTATTCCAGCATAAAAGAGTGAGATGTTGCTGCTGTTGTTTTAATACACAAGGACACATTTTCAATTCAAAATGTTTATTTCCAGCACAGTGTGCTATAAGGTGATGCTTGCGAAAGGAAGAGAATAAAATTACATATTTGGCTGTGGATACTCACTGAAATCTTAAATGGAAGAATTTTAATGTTGGTTAAGGAAACTAGACACAAAGTTTAGAGTAATAGCTTAATCACATTTTGAAGTTATATCTCATTTTAAATACTGAAAGTTAGTTTTAAAAGGGTGCGCCTTAAATATAAATAAGAAGAGTGATATTTTCTGAAGAGAAGAGGAAAAGTAAAATGACTCAATATTTCCTCTGGCTCTTTTTCATATAGAAAATTATTTTCTACTAATTCCAGGAGAAAAATAAATAAGGCTGATATATATATGTATTTTTATTTTTTTTTCAGTTGTCCCTGAACATGTAAAAATATTTGTTATTTATAATGTTTTCATTACTAACAGAGGCAAAATGTTATGAACTGAAGAACAGCATTGACTTCTCCCTTTGGGTGAATTTAAATAAAATCTTCTTGTCCATAGGAAAGAAAAAAATAACAGTGACAGAAGACAAATGCATTTAAAAGGGAAGGGAAACAACTAATATCAGGTTTAGGACATCTGTGGATTTTGAACTTTGTAGAGGCCATTTCATCATGATCATTTTCATTATCTAGATTTTTTTCTTAAAAGCCAACTTCCACTTGATTAAATCATATTTAAGGAAAAGCTAAACAAATAATATCAGCATGAAATTTAGCAGAGCATAAGACAAATTGGACAAATATTCAGAAACTGTCATCTAAAATGTTTCTTGTTTGCTTGTAATTTTGAAAGGGTGGATCACCAATCAAATACATAACAGAATTCTGAATCATAATTACTGGATTACCAAGTCTAATCAGCTATATGCTGGTGTGCTGGAACATCAGCTTTCAAACAACTGATATTTTAAAAATAGCTTATTAATACCTTCCTTAACATATGAGCTGTCATTTTGCTTCCCTGACAACATTGAATAATTCCCTGACATTCATTTTTGGGTATTTTATTTAATTTTATTTTAAATTTCTCAGGTGACCTCAAGCATTTCTCATGATATAATATGCTGAAGCTTAATATATACTACTGTCCAGAACTGCTTTCCCAGTACTCATTCTTATACCCAACCTATTATTTCAAATTATTTTCCAGCACAAAAACTGGGTTATATCCTCATACATTTATACCAGCTGCAGATGGTAAGATTGCGTTATGAGCAACTGTTCCCACCAGAAGACTTTAATCCTTATTTATGTCCAACAGCTGTCATAATTAACACCCTCATTCTACTTTTTATTATTTATAAACACATTTCTTTCTTCAATATTTGCTTCTTAAGGACAGAAAACTATAATATACTCTCAGATGTTGCTTATAGTGAGATTAATGTCCAAACTTTTATTTTTAATTCAAGTCCATGGCATATGGCCCAGAAACAGATTGTTAAATGAGACTCAATGCAATATTAAAAGCTGTGTAACTACTTCCCTACTGTAGGAGTACAATGTGATATAGTTCATCAATAATTAATGCCTCGATGTTAACAATTTTTGCATTTTTTGAACTTTTTTATGCACACTGTGACTCTTTCTTTGCCCTTCAGGACTCCAGTGACGGGACTCTTTTTAATGGGATTTTTTGGTCACTAAGTAGGCACAGTTTTGAATGCTCTAAATGACAAATGATATTTTGAAGAAAACACAGGATTTCTGAAGCTTAGATGGGGATGACGGGCATGTTTCCAAGTAAGTAAAATATATGACCAATGTATCACTCTCTATGCTGTCTTCACTCAGTAGATGCAATTCTTTCCTTCTAACAACAGTGCATGATGAGGAGAGACTGCTTTATATTTATGATCAGATACAAACAGTGGTCTTCTTTCACTGTGGTATAAGCAGATGCAGTAATGACCAGGTCCTCATTTTTGAAGGGTAATACCAGATGATTTTGCAATCAGCTCTTCTCTAAAGGGTACTATCAGACAGAATAATGTTAAAAGTTAAGCAGATGAAGAGGAACTTAATGATGAACTAGAAGAGGTCCTGCCAAAACAGGATTACAAAAGGTCTCTTGCACTAGCTGCTAGGAAGCCTGCACTTGATGAAGACTGTTAAAAAGAATTGTATGTAGCCCTGTAATCCCAAATTACAGAGAAATGTTTGGAATCAAGCAACAATGACCACTGGATATGGTGCGAAATCTAAGTGACAAAGCTGAAGCTCCACATGCTTCTGGATCAGAATATCTGATTTATCTGACTAGTCTGAGATAGGATGGCCGTGTGAAGGACACTTCCAATACTGGTTCTTCACAAGTCCTCCTTCTCCTCTTTGAAATCCTCCACCTTGACCTTCACCTCCTTCTCCTGCTTCTTGTCTTGCTGCTCCCTTCTTTCCTCTTCCTACTTCTGTGTCTCCTTTCTTTCACCTCACCTGAGCCACTGTCCCACCAAACACCATCCCTTATCCATCACCAGCCCTTCAGACCCCCATACCACCCTTCCATGGTGACAAAGAGATGCAGAGGCAGCCAGAGGCCTCTCCTGGTCACATCTTCCTTCAGGGCTACAAGCCGTGAGGGGACATAAGAACATTTTAAACACTTTTGTTTTCAAAACAGTTATTTGGTGTGTTTATGAGAGAAAATTAACGAACTGCAATTGCCATCAAGAACAGCTACAGATGCCATTCCTATATACACAGACAAACTGCACCCATCCCACAAAGCCAGAAGAACACTATGTAGTCCTGAGCTGGTCTGTAGCACAGCTGTGCCTATAAACACTGAGAGAGTACACTACCCCAAATGCAGACTCAGAAAAGTGTTGGGATGGTTAATGCTATGGAAATCATGATCCTGCAGCAGGATGCCACTCCAGTCACTTCTGATGTAGATAGAGGAGTGATGGTTGATCTCTGGGAATCTGGACCATGATGTGGCTTGCAATTCCCAGACATCAAAGGTAGAGGAAATGTGGGGGAAGCTACAGGCAGATCTCCCATTCTCCTGTGCCAGCAAACCCATCTTGTCACTCCCCTGAAGGATGAATGGGGTGCTGGGGTGGTGAGGGGAGGGTGGAGGTGAGGTGAGCACAGGGACATGACAGTGTTAGTGATTCCTCATTGTTTATCTTCTGCAGGGGTAGTGCTGTGTGCCCAGGGTTCTGTAGAGAAGAGGGCATTGAAAGCCCTAAGTAATTATTAGAAAACTTTATAGTAGTCATATATACATATATACTAACAAGTGGCTAGAAGCTGATTATACTCAGACCACTTCAGTTAAACACTGCTTGTGTTACATCTCCATCTCTATCAGGATAAGTTCTGCCTCACTTTACAGCTGTAATATCACACCAGTTGCTCTAACATTTGGAAGAACCAAGTAGCATGATAACAGAAAGGGAAAGGTTTCAGTTAAAAGCATTAAGATCTGCCCTTCCCACCATGATCTGTGTAACCCTGTGAGTGGAAGTCTGTATATGGGCAACACATAAGGATGAAGGGCAGGTTAAAAACCCTACCTTCATTTCACACGTCGAATGGATCCTTACCTGCAAAGAACTGCCTCCTCTAAGTCTCTTCAGGCATCCTTCCTGCACAGGAAGGTCTTGAACTGCCATATCCTGAGGAGAAGAATAAAGTGTAAGAGCAGAGAAGTTTGAAATAGTAATATTTTTTTTTAAAGTGTGTGTAATAAAATAATATAAATTAAATTTGCTTATAAATTGTTTCTTTCACTTAACACTTTTTTTTTTGTTGTTTTGTCTCCAAACAGTATTTATTGTGAGCACAGTCAAATTAAAAATTATAAACGGGAAAAAAAAAAGATTAATTAGCTGCTAAGAAACCAAAAGGAAAATATCCTGGGAAATTTGATATTTAGCTGACCTCTATTTGTATTTGAATTGCTGCCAGAGAGCATGATGATGAGAATAATCTTTTTCCCTTCTGTGTGCAGGTGAATATTGTAATGCTTGGTTTAGGCTTTAGTTTAACAGCACACGGAGTCTGTATCTTTCAGCTGGATACATTTATTTCAAGGTACTTAGAAGCTGACTTTTATAAGATTATTTAGGCAGTGATTATTTTTGTTGAGAAATGTGTCCTTTATCCCCCTCATTCATCCACGGCTAAGATATTTCTGTTTGTCAGAATGCCTCCATTTCTGATAAATGACTGAAGACTGACTGCTACACTTTATTAAAAAGTAATAACAATTTTTGTACGCACCCTTCACATTGTAAGGGGGGGACCATGAATCAAAGGACACTGCCTGTCTGGGCCTGATAAATGCATCGTTTACCAGCTGAGGAGTTATTTAGGACTGGCTATTAATTTAAATCACATTTATCTTCCCTGAATGGGGGGGAGGTTGCTGTGATAGGACTGCGAATGACCAATAGTGCAGCTAAGTGCACATTATTTATTACTACCGCCTGCAAAGCACTGCACAATATGTTAAAAAAACCCAGTGCCAATTACCATGGTTAATATAGTCAGGGCAATAACAAATTTCTTCCTAACACAAGCCAATTTCTACACTTGTACTTTTTAGTCTCTAGAAAGTCAGTCTTTTGCTCAAAATTCCTCATCATTGAAACCAGGTTATGTAACCTCTTCTAAAATATGTTAGGCTTCATTGTGACAAAAAGTTTTCTTTAGACATTTAAGAACAGAAATTTCTTGAGTGCAATGAAATAATGTAAACCCTGCTTTCTAGATTTTTGAATTTTGTTCCCAGGCATCTGAGCAAAGAGAATATTTGCTGAGGCTTAGGGAACAGTTATTCAGAGCTGCACTGGGCCACGGACATCAGACCTGTTCAGGAAATTTCACACATAAAATTAAGGTAATTCAAATGAAAAGCATCATATACAGGGCTTTGTAGAACATAGTGCATGAAGTCAACTTACTGTGTGGTCTTATGAAATATAGTCATCTATCCCTTGGGCTAAGGCAGTGGTTGTCAAGGTAGGTGCCTCTGAAATTTATACGTGCAACTAAAATAAGTGTTTTTTGAAGAGCAGCTACTGACTGCACTAAGTGCATCTTTAATGGTGGATGATCACCTCCTGTGAACTTGTTGAGGACAAGAAGTTCCTGATATGGTCTATGTGTTCTCCATTGTGGCTCACATCCCAAGTAACTGACAAAGCACATGGGAACAGTAGGGCAGACACAAACATGTGTTAAAAAGAAGGAACTGTGGACACAGAAAGCACAATTCTCCTACCTCTTGCCTGCAGGAGAATACTCATGACAGCAATAAAAATAAAACATTACTTATTTATCTGTAATTATTTTCATTCTCACTCACTCTTGTTCCACACCTATGAGAACACTAGAGTCCCTTGTTTTTTATTAATGGTCATTTACCTCCAACAAAAAAAACCCAAATTTTTTGACTGGTTATGGAAATCTTATTAATAAGCAGATTTCTGTGGAACTACACTCAACAAGCAGCAGTGATTGGTAGTTGCTACAGCTACAGAATTTTAGTTGTGTCTCATACTCTGACAAGTTTATCACTAATGTTGCCTTGGATGTCAACAATCCTGTAACTGGAAGAACAGCTAAGTAATGATTATCAATGTCTAATACCATCAAGTGTTATTAGTATTGTTGTTCTTGCAGGTAATTAAGCCTTCATCATTAAAAGAAAAGGCAAATACTGAATACCATGTTTGGAGAAAGTGCTGGGATTTCCATTCCATTATCCTGAGAAATAAGTAGGATACTTTTGTGCAATTGGTCTTAAAATAAACAGAGAGAACTGTGAGTAAAAAGATACAGACACACAGTAAGAGAGAATTTGTTCTAGCAAAGTGGAGTGAGTACAGGTCCCTGGAAGCCTGAAGCATATGAATTAGACATGAAACCTTTACAGGTGTTGTTTTAAACAGTGACAGCAATTAACTAACTGAATGTCTAACCAGAGATCATACTGCTTTTTTTCTATCAAGAGAGTATTTTAAGTAAAGATGGCATTTGTTGTTTTTCATTATTATTTTTTTTCCCCTTCAGGTATATCTGATGCTCAGAATGAGACACATAACATGATATTTATTAAAAATAAGATTTTCAGACTTGTGTCCTCACTCCTAAAAGTCTACACAACTCTAGGCCTTTCTTACTGGAATATATGTCCTATTTAGAGCTCTGAGGCTTTGTGGCATAACTTTAGCATCTAAGACTAGAAGGAAATGTGGGAACTAATCCCAAATCCATGCTCTTGCAAGCAACCATATCATATAAACTTTTCACACTTTATCAAACTCCACCTTAAAAGCAATTAGGTTTTTTGTTCTTCATCCTCTACACCCTTACCATGCTTGGGAAGCCCTTCCAGGGTATGATTGATGTACTAGATAAGATTATTTTTCTGATAACCAGCATAAAGGTACTTATCTATTACTTTTCATGCCAAAACTGGCATCTAGCTTAAATAATTCCTCCCCCTCTTTTGTGTTTTTCTATATATGTTTTTATAGACAACAGTCAAATCTCCTTTAGGATCTCATTTGTTAGTCTAAACATGCCAAATTACGTTGGTGTCTTTTTGATATTCATGTACCATATCATCTAACTAGTGCTTCTCTGTGTTGTTTCCAGTTTCCAATTAATCTTTCTTTTACTATGTAGATGGTCCTCAAGATTCGATTTTATTACAGTGTTTCATTGAGCTATTAATGCTTTCCAATCCTTTCTAGAAATGTCTCTGTACACTACCTCAGAATCACATTTGCCTTCTATTCACAGCATATTGGCAGCTCACAGTCATACTGTGATCAACTAGAGAGTTTAGGTCGCTATCCTTTTGGTGATTTATGACAGATGAGCTCTCATCTTATAGCAGAGTATTTGTGTTATTAGTCCCTGTGTGATTGACCTTGTACTTTGTGCTATTGAATTTCATTTTCTATTCCTGTAGATCTCAAGGCCATCTGATTCTTTCATTGCTATATCCCAATCCTCCTCCGTACTGATGATGCATCCTGGCACTGATTTTATCAATACTTCAGTGCCCTAGTAAGATCTCTAATAAAAATATAACCACTGCCTTACTGAAATGTCTCCAAACTGGATGAGGAGAAACTACTGCCAAACTCATAGTCCTCTTTTTATACACTCTCTTCAGTCAGCCTGTTAATCACATTATATATCTCCTTTGACAATCTTCAGCTCCTCCAGATTTACCAGTTTTACTGGTCTTATTTACACCATGGTTTTGATGTTTGATATTTGAATATCTTGCATTTATGATGCTAGGGATGCAAGGGTGGTTTCTTCTTTTGTAGCAATTCCTTTACACGATTTCCAAATCACTGTCTTAGAAAAGTGCCTCAGATAGCTATTTTTAAGAATATGTATCTAGGCATTTATAAAACTGTTCTTGGAGGAGAGAACAGAAATACAACAGACTGCCCAGTAGAACTGCAGCTTTGTATTATTGTCCAATTCACAGAAAAGAAAGAAAATATACAACTGAAGTTGAATACAAGTCCATGACTTGTCTTCAAATTTTAAGCTGTCAGGCATACCAATATGCCAACCTCCTGTCAAAAGCACAGAATAGAATTAATATTTTTAGGTCAAAACCTGCTATAATTTCATATAGTTTTTCATAACTCAGAGGTGTACAGGCTGAATATTCAGGGCAGGAAGATTTGCCCTGAAGAGTTTGCACATCAATCATTTGTAGTGCAACGAATGGGTCATATCCACATTGGGTCGAATTTTACTTCACTAACTACAAATTCCCTAACCTAGTATTTAAGCTATGTTAGAGCAAAAAATATTTTTTATCATGTTCTTGCCATGTTATGTCTCAGAGCATTTTGTTTTCTACATAAACTATATAAAAATCCTTGACCCAGTTAATCCTCAGGCTCTGTCTGGTCTTTCTCTGAGTAAAAGATACACAGGCACCTCCGGAGATAAACACAGATCACACTACTTGTACTATTGCTTCAGTTCTTTCCTTTTTACCATGAAATATTTGTAGGAGCTCAGTCTGTGTTACTTCCTCTGCTTACACTGCAGGTATTCAAAAGACAGTCAGTCCTAATTATCCCAATCCCCTTTACACATCCCCACACCCAATTAATAATGTTCAGTGATGTATGAAGTTGAGTTTACATTAATGTAATTTTTTAAATACATTACAGTGGTGCACATTTCAGGCATTTTATAAATAAATGTCACTAATTTTAAAATACTTGTGCTACTCTGGGGAGCACAGACTGTAAAGGGGAAAGGGCAACAAGGGTGCAATCCTCTCTCTTCCAACTTCCATTTGTAGCTCCTGGGGATGCTCAAAGAGATTAAAACTTGCACTTGCCAAATCCCAGGACATGCAGCTATTACTTACCATGAACTGTGCAACATGGTCTAGGTTCAGAAAAGAGCAGCTCTGTAACTTACTTTCTGCTGCCACTGTTATAAAAATTGAGGTTTTCTTTAAATAAGGAAATAAAAAAAGGTGCAAGTGGATTAGAATAAAAATTTCACTGACAAAACAGATTCCTGGTGCCTTTGCAAATCCTGGAGCTCTGTAATGAAGAAAATAAATATGTGTTTCTGCATGTGGGGAACTACAGGAAGGAAAGGTTTTAAATTCAGAGTCACAGTTACTGGATCAATGAAATGAAGATTATCTGTCACTTAAATCACAGTTAAATGGAGATAATGCGTGAATTTAATTCCACATTGCAACTTGAGGTGAGAGGGTAAAAAGGCACAGAAATGCCTACAAAGAAAATATAACCAGATGAAATTTCAAAAATAGGCAGTGATGTTGTCTGGTTAGTCTTGAGCCTCACTTGCATACATACAGGGAAAGTCAGCAAGTTGCAGAACTATTCAAATGTTCTTTGGAACTTCAGCTACTTTGTGGTTGTTACTACTAAATTTTTAAGAATCATGATTCATTTTTATTTCACTTATTTTCTATTTCTGAAGCAGGATATTATCACATAGTACAATGCCTAGCACATGTGTATAACAGCCTTCAATGCTTATTCAAAGGACCTAAATATATAACAAAACTGAAAAAAAAAAATTAATGTAATACAGTGAAGTACAAAGAGAAAGAAAAATATGGTTCTGTACCCAAAGGTTTAGATAAATTTATTATTAATCTATGGTAGAGAATATAGATTTTTTAGCCTTTTTAGAAAATGAAGCAAAATAATAAATTATTTGGTTTTGCTAACTACAGATGACCTCTCCCATCTTTGTTTTTTAACAAGTAAAAGAGATACTTTTTCATTCAGTCTCAAAGTAAAGATGCTATACCAGTAATAACATGAAAATTTGAGGAGTTAGGGGTTTACTCAGTATCTACAGCTTTTTTTCTCCTGCTGTGTTTCCAGTGAGATGGTCTCAGAATATGCATCTGCATTGTTCTTTTTGGGCTATGTTTGCAGACTATTTCTAGCCCACATCAATGCAATCCAAATAATCCTCAGAAGTTGCTTCATTATTTATTAGAAAAAAGCAATCTGGCATGTGGTGTGTTATCGACAGCTGAAATCCAATACTGAAAGGTCACCAAAACAAATGCCAGAAAGAAAAGGTGTTAAGGCAAATAAAAATACACCTTTTTAATTTTGGCTGAATTGATTAAATAACAATTGAGTGGTGTCATAGGTCATAAGGCTTTGAGACAGAAGGTCAGCTTAATAGAAAAGAGCCTGGGGCCATGTCACAGGATATGCTCTGAGGCCTAGCACCGAGGCCACATCATTGTGCTCACTCCTGCCCTTACCCCATGTAGTCTGAAATGAAGAAATGCCTAAACAGAATAGAGAACAGTCTAAATAGACTGGTGCTTATTGCTCAGGGCTACCCCCTGAGTCAATGCTGTTTAGAACTGATTGCTTTATTTGAAGTGAGAGTACTGGACATCTCTCAGTAAATACTTTATAATTCAGTAGGCCAAGGGAAAAAACCAAACAAAACAACCAAACCAACAAGCAACCTTTCTATACCAGCAGCCCTCTATAAAATACGTACATCTCATTACAGTCCCACAGTTCAGCTCAGATATTTCGGGACTGACAAAAAATTAGTAAAGTATGAAGTGAAACACTTAAATACACTGAAATCAAAAGAACTTTCTATGGGATGTTGAGAACCATAGAGTGCCTATGCACACTAATATGTTCACCGTAGCATTAGTTAATACTTAGACCATTAGTGTAGTAATTCTGTGCTTTTTATATGCTAGATGGTTTTGTTCCTAAAAATAGTTAACCCAGGAAATATACTGTCACAGAAATGCACACCTTCAGGTGCTGTGGTTGAATTTTATAAAAGGCCTTGATAATTTTACATTTGATAATACAATTTAAGATTGTTAGTCTATCTATTTACAGTACTTGTCCTGCAGGAGTTTGCTTACTTTTCAATCAGTTCATTTAAGAAATAATCCATGGCTTCAAAAAACAATGTTTTAAAATGTAATTATATAAAAAAGTATATTTCAGGACCTACTCTGTCTAGAAACATCAAAGGCAAAGATTTTAATTCACAAACCTCTTTATCAACAGTGGTAAAGCCTATAAATCACTCAATGATAGAGAAAATTATTAGTACACTTAAGACAGAAGTATGTACATTATCAATTACAGAGATTGAAGAAATAGAAACATTAATTTTCCTAAAATAATCTCTTATTGTGCACATGGAAGCATGCAGTTTTCAAGTACTTGGACATAGGGAAAATTAATTCTAGGACCTACACTAGCAGGATATAAAATGTTGTTTCTCAAAAGTCATTTAGAGAAATTGTTCCTTTCAGTGGCAATTACGTCTTAGTTTTGTATGGTCCTGTAGTAAGTGCTGTGGTTTGTGTACACATAGAAGATGGTTGAACTGAAGCCCTTTAAAAAATCTTGCAGAGTGATGACATACTGTCTACTATGCTGAGTGGAAAATGACAGTGGAAAAGATGTGTGTCAATATGCAGAAAAAATGCACAAGTAATTGATGGCCAGCACATTCTTTCATGTGCAGCCTGACTAAGGTTCTCCTGCAGCTGACGTGCTCTGAGATAAAGCAGGACTCTCCACTTCACCAAACCCCATATCCAAGGAAAAGGCAAGGAGGAACTGTGAAGTTTGGGCTCAGAAACAGCTTGAAGATCTCTGATTATTCACACAATAGGGCTAATAGAAATAATATTAGTTTCAAATAACACTGGATTTTCAATGTCTTTATGCTTTGCAGGTTTTTATAATGACTGTCTCATCTTCAGAATTCATAGCAGTTGTGTTGACAATCTAGACAGAGAAACAGACAATCTGATGACTGATCTAATATCTATACTTTCAAATTTTTCTCATTAGGGGAAGTTTTAAAGAATTTGAGCACCTAATAGATTAGGTTTACTGTAAGAGTGGGCAACGGGTTCTTGTACTTCTGGCACTGACCTGTTTTGTTTATGCAGCTGATACTAAGTTTTAAGTGGTTTTGATAGACTGATCAGCTTCAAATAAATGGTCATGACTACTATGTGCACCAATTATTAGGCATCTTTGAAAGTATTGGCTTAAATCAGGATTCATGAAGTGAACTTCAGTCTCTGTGGTTTGCTTATTTACATTTATTAACTGCACTGTTTAACCTCTCACCTCTTCTTTAGTAATGTATTTCAAATTACATGTTTTATCTGATTTTGCATTAGGCTTGAATGTCTGTCTAATAGTAAGCATTTATGCTGAAATACTGGCATCAATATTCTTAATTTTGCCCTTTCTGGGTCATATTCCCCGTTCCTATTTTGAAAACTATATTAGTTAATGTTCTTACTTGTACCTTATCTAGCATTCTTCAATTCTACTTCATAGATTAAATAAAATTGGGTGAATTCTCTGAGGTTTCATTCAGTCTTTTCTTCTCAGAAAATTAATCCAGGACACAATGTCCTGCTAGTGGATAGAGGGTTAATCAGTATTTGCATAACCTTTTCCTGAACTTTCCTAAGTTTTCCAATTAACTGAGGTAACTGAAAGACCCACACATTTTGTGGTGTACAGTGTTTCCTTTCTCTGTTAGCAGTTGCTTTAAGCCATGCATATTTCTAATAACTAATTAAAACTTGAAAGCTTAAACCATTGCTAACTCCGTATGATAAGCACCAGCTGAAATGGATTTCAATGGTAATTCTTACCTGACTATTCACAGCTCATCTTCCTCCTGGTTTGTGGTGTTGTACAGACTGAGTATCTGTCATTAAAGGAGATCCAGGGTAGGTGTACAGCTGCCCATTAAACTAAACCAGTGAAAAGCCTACATACTCCAGATACCAAGCAGATATAGCACCTATAGGTTAGGCAGTATGAAAGTGGAAGCTGTGGTGGAAGGGTCCAGAAGTTCAGAGTTCATCTGAATTGGTACACTTACAGAAATATGTCATTTAGGGACAGGTAGAGCTGCTCTGAAGTGTTTTAGACCATCTCCTCAGTAACTGAATAAAAAAGGTGAAAATTAAATTATATCTGCAAGATAGAGACAAAGCTGATACTTAAGGACTGACAGATTACGCTCCAAATCCATGAAGAAAACAAGTATGTCATACTTAAGAGCAATCCATTTTTATCCAAAATCCTAATTCCAAATTTATGTCTTTAAGCATTCAAAGTCTGACTACTGAGGAAATGAACCAACTGTCCAGGAATGATGGTTGAAAACCACCTTTATGACAGAAAAGCGTGTGAAAGATACAAAATGGGACCTATAAATTTCAGTGCTTTGGACTCCTATTACTACACGAGTAAAATAATAATCACATAAAAATTCAAAGCATAAAAAAATGCTAGTTATATTGTTCTGGGACTGATAGAGATTCTCTCATTTGTCTGTACATTTTCTCACATAGCTAGCTGCTGTGATGCTCTGATAGTTCTTGTCTGTATTCTTTGATTTAATGCTTTGATTTTCTTGCATTTAAAAATAATAAACTAAAACCATAATTCAATTTAAAAAAACATAACATACTTTGGGGGTTGGATAGTTTTAGCTGCACCTGATAATATGCTCAGCTAGCAGTGTCCTGCAGAAATGGTACAAATTTCTTCTTGCCTTCAAATTTGTTCCTAATTATGAGGAAACTTCTGACTTATCCACTCATTAATTTAACAGTGTTTCATTGTGTTGCAAACTGCCAAAGTATTCTAAGTAACTGGGAGGCCTAGGTATGTTTGTAATTTGAATAATTAGAGACATTCTTGTCCTCATATACATTCACAAAATAAATATATAAATAAATATTCCTCTTTCTAACAGGTCTAGTGGAAAACTAGAACATGTTTGAATAAAATATTCACTATGATTCCTTTATCTGACAAAAATTCCCAGACCATGACTTCCTTTCATAGTTCAAATGTCAAGCATCCCTTCCACTGTGGTCAGGGTGGCATGCAGGAACAGAGGGAGACCCTAAACAGAAGTCTTTAATGATGACAAGCCTGGTTAACTCAATGACCCACAGCATCTTTTGTCTCCCTTTCTCCCCATGTTGTCTCCTGCTGTTTCAGATGAGGGAAGCCAACTAGCAGAGCAGTTGCTCATGCATAGTCTAGGGAAAATGCTTTCTTCACCCTAGTGCATAGAGTGCAAAAGGCCCTTCAATTTCCTCCGTACTGTTTTTCAGTTTTTGTCTTTTTCTCTGATTGACTAGCTTTATATTGATTGAAAAGTCATTTCCTTTGCCCAGTCTTCTGAAAAACAAAATAAATGTTTTCTGTGACCCTAACTCCTAGATTTTTCTTTCCACAGAGGTAAAGAAAAAGTTTCCTGTCAATTATATTGAAGGAAAAATTATATTGTTGTTTTGTAGCACTTTTTCCTCCCTATGTGTCAAAAGGGAGCGAATGATGCATTAAAAGCCTAAAAGCTGAAATAAAGATTAGGTGTAAAGTGCTATTGATCCCCTTACAAAAAGAAGCTAAGACAGATTCCACTCTGCTGTCAGGTTACATTTTCAGTAACTTACCCAGATGCAAAATTTGAAACTTCTACAAAGGAGTCTTTAAAGCGTTGTTGAAAGTATCAAATAGAATTAGACCAGACAGTAAAAACAACCATTAAAAATGTCAGTGGTGCAGTTGAAATCCTGTAAGTCTGCATTGTCCTAGGTAGAAATACCTCAGTGTTTAAGATGTCCATATGAAGAACCTTAAAAACATAACAGATATCTATATACACATATATATGCATGCCCACGTCCTGAATCTAGATCTTAGACACATTGTACTTTGCATTGGACAAAGGAGAAGAAATCTCCAATTTTCAGTTCCTTAACTCACTACTTTCCAAAGAATAGTCTGAAAATTCTGGAGATTATTACAAGTTAGACAAGTTCTAATGAGAGAACAAACTATTACTATAAGTCAGTACAGTAGATTTTCTTCAAATTAATCTTTTTTGTTCCTTACAAACCTTTCTATCATTCCTTTGTTCCAAACAGGATGCTGGACAGCAGCTGAAAAATTATGTGACTTCTTAGTAGAGAGTACATGGTCAAATGTCATTATTATCTGTTCTGCATTGATGTACCAATGTTTATTATAAGCCTCCTACTCTGGGCACTTATGTCCTTTCTGCATCAATTCATAACTAAGTTTAGCAACTAAGTGTACAAAATGAAGACATAATCAACCATGAAACTTCTGACTGTTAGTTGTACAATCTGGAAACAACAGAGACAGATAAATCTAAAGAAGGATTGGACAGCTGCTGATTAAATTCTGTAAATTAAAAAGATTTCTAAAAAGCTAAGGCAATGTAATAAATTCCCTGTTTCTCAGCAGGTCTTCTTTAGAAAATATCCAGAGATTAATTTTGGGGGGACAAAAAACACAAAAAAAAAACCCCAAACCAAACAAAAAACCAACCAAAACCACAAAAACCACAAACCGAAAACAAAACCACAAACAAAACAAAATAGAAGAAAATGTGAAATGAAAGGCAATGATGAACCTTCACTGTAATCTAACACATCTGCAAATATACTGGTGTTGGAGAAGAAACACCCCTCTAGAAACTTCACTACTCAAGAAACAGTAACAGTAAGAAATTTTTGTAGAGTGATAGGGTAGAACTTTTGAAATCCTGAAATATTCTTGATAGGGGCATTGGTTCCAACAGAAGGGGTCAAGGCTAAGGATGACAGATTATTTGGGGTAAACCGCTTTAAGCTAATATTGGAAGAGGCAGAAAAAATCAGATATTAGGGTTACATTCAAAGCTATTGGAATGTTTAGGAATTTCTAATTGACCTGCATACTTGTATTAGAAACCCAAGGAATAGAAAATACAAGTTTCTCTTAAAAAAACCTGTTTTGTTAGTTTGTGAAAGTACTGAAGCCTAGCATCACAGAGATTGTGTCTTATGTTCCCATTCCATTTCTATTTGGAAACATTGTCCTTATGTGCCCTCTTGTAACACAATGCACCCAAGTCATTCTAAGCCACTCTTACTGTGCCCTAAATAGACATGATGCTTTCAGAATGTCCCAAATCTCCTGACTACATTTTGGCTTCTGGCTAACCACAAGCCAGAGCTCTGTCTTTAGCTAGCATTTGGATTAGCTCTGTCTAGTCCAGAGACCTTTAGTATTTGTAATATAGCTGAACATGTTCTTGGTCCACACTGAGGGTTCAGAGATCCAGCTGCAGCCGAAGCTGAGGCAAGCATCTTGGACAAGACATTCATAGGGCTGACTTCAGAATGCTCTTTCCATAACCTTAAATGGTGAACAAGAGCAGAACCTACCCTGTGTCAATGTTCTATATGGGCAAAAATGGCCCAAATAATTACAGACTAGAGGCCCTGACACAATGCCTTGTAAGAAATCTTTAGAGCAGCTGATAAGCAACTTTATTAATAAAATTTTCAAGAAGAAAAATTCAATGTATTCTAATGTAAATAAACTTAAAGTATCTCCATTAGGTAGCCCTGTGGTGCAAAAGGAGCAGATCTTTCAAGTAAATAGCTGGAGTCAGGATTGAAAATCTACACTTCGCATTTTAAGCTCTTACTTTGGTCTAGTTCTAGTTCAATTAAATGGAATAAATGCCTTTTACCAGCCAGAAAATACCAGGTGAACTCCTGCAGTGTGTTTCCCACTCTAATTTCAGTGAAAAGGAATCTAGTTCACGTACTTTAAGATTACTCCACAATGCAAACTGGAACATTGTAGGTTAGAATGATTAAGAGATTTACTTATTATGAATTAATAAATCATGAACAAATCAATTCAGCTAGATCATATCTGCAGTGATGTATTGTTTAGTGCTTGCTTACAGCAAAGCCTTTAGCCACTGCTCAATTGTACTCTATAATCAGTGAGGGAGATGGAGAATAGGCTGGAGCTTGGTTTTCACTGTAGGATGAGCTGGCAGCTTGCCTACTTTGCTTGTAGAACTCAGACTATTTTGCCTGGCAGTTGATAATCCTCCCAAGCATCCAAGAACAAATTCCTACACTGTATGTTCCTGTCTGAGACTTTTCTTTTTCTGAATTGATTTAAACCATGTGACACCAACCTTCAGGTATGGGCTATGAAGTAAGGCCAGTAAGACATCCTTGAAAAGCAATATATTTAATGGTGAATCAAGAGATCAAAAAGGAAAAAAATCAGTAAAATTATTAGGCATCTTCTTATGATTTTTGGATCTCGCAATGCAAAGCTGTTTTCATGCATCTCCAAAATCTTCTACATTAATAGAGATTGTTCCATGTAGATACTACTTAAAAATATATTTTATTCATACCACAATTACTGACAGCAGTTCTGTGTGAGGTCAGGGAGAGAAACTTGTGACTCTATCCAACACACTGAAAGGAATCCATAGGCAGCCTAATGAAGGACAGCTGTGGGTGAAGTTACTTGACAGGTTGCAGGAATGATGGTCCACTTTTCTTAGGCTAGTTATGATTAACTATGTGATGAAGATACATCACTGTTGATGTGTCACCTGCAGCTGATGTGAAAAATAACATTGGTGAAACAATGGTAGAAACTTTGGCATGCATTAATATTTGTGTTACATACCAGGGATCACTACAATACTTCAGCAGAAGATTCTGTAACCACTAAATTTATCTTTACTCCTTAAAGTCACATCATGTAATGACACCAACACATCTCCACTGTGCTTCACAGACACACCCTTGTAATGAATAGTCTGATTTCTGATTTTTTTTCTGCTTGTTAGGCTTTACATTTTGCCTGTCAAGCACGTTGTCCTGTAGGATGCAATTTCTTGTAACAAAATAGTATCAACAAGCTTCCTTGTCTCTATGGTAGAACACAGTAAAAATAATTCAAACATAATGCAAGTAATTTATTAGAAATATTTTAACATGTTGAAGCAGTGAATAATAAGCATTGTCTCAAGAACAAATAAAAACTATGTAAAATATGTTATTCCTTTATTCTAAAATCCTATCCCTTTTTGCTGGAGCTATTCCTGAAGCCTTGCTTCTGTTAGTACTCAAGACAAAAATTACAAGGGACATTATGAAGGCGAGCACCATGGGTTGTATACAGTATCTTATAGTTATTCCTCTACTAATAAACTACTTATTATTATAATGAGTTATGTGGGAGGAAGAGCATCTGTTTGATGAATTTATTATTACTTTGTATGTTGCATCCCTTTAAAGGGAACAACTAGGTCAGATTACTTTTTATGGCAAGGACTGATCCTGCTTAACCTTGGAGCAATTTATACTCCCAGAGGAGGAAAAGGCAGAGAGATTAATGAGAAGCTTAGAATGTGCAGCACAAGAAAAGTCTGAGATACCTCTGAGAGTAAAAGGGAGCAAACACATTCCCAAGAGTGACAGAAAAAGAGGCTTCCTAGGGAAGAGTAATTTCACTGAAAACTCTATGAGAGAGCAACTTGTCATTACCATGTCTTCAGATTTCTGGTGCTTGCAGTCCACTGCTACTTCTCTGCAGTCTGCTGACTAAACATAAGGGGAAATATATTCTGCTCTTGGCTGAAGGAAATTAAATAGAGGCAGAAAAAGGTACAAGTAAAATCAAAAGACAAGAAGGATCAACTTTCTGGAAAATATTGATTGTACAGAGAATGAGAAAAAAAAAATACTGAAAGCATTCTCTCCAAGACTTTTCACAGTTGTGAAATAAGGGAAGGGGTGCATATGAAGAAGCAGAGATGATAGTGTAAAACAAACTGACTGTCCATAGGAGATCACTATTTTTATATTTAAAAGCACATTGTATTTATCAGCATCTTCTATGGAAAACAAACAAAAAACATTATCCATCTTTTTAAAACTGGAAGAGTAAAAATAAAGAAAGATGTAACTGAAGACATCTGCAGCTTTTCCCATATTAAAGCATTCTTCTTTAGATAGACATGCTAAAGAATTCACTCTCTGTAACACTCAGTATTTGTTTGTTCACACTGGCCTGATTTTCAGGAGGCTTTAGGGTTTCATGTGTTTAAGCAATTTATCATGAATACATACACTGGAGTTTGTCATGAATGTACAGAACCCAGTTGTTAAGGAAAAATGATTGTTCCATTAAAACTTTCTTGTACACAGTTCCTTGTTAAATCAGACCCAAATTATTTAAATATTAATCTGTGCTAATACTTTTATATGTAAAATAGTAAGCATGCTTTTATTCCATTTTACACAGCCAATCCTTCTTTCTCATCCATATTTATATTTTTCTTTTCATTAAATACATATAGTTTAACATATGTAGACAGTGATTCTTCAGCTGGGGAATCAAAATGCTACATCAAAGCATATACAACATTTTCATCGTGTATTTAATGACAACATTTTGCAAGTGCATTAAAGTAATAATTGCTCATCAAACAAAATAAAATGAAACTTGGAAAAAAAGTGTAGAGCAGCTTTAATAAAGTATTTGAGCTGCGAGGAAAAAGATTTAAATTTGTAATCAACACATACAAATAAATCATTTTCCAAATTTCCTAATACTGTGGTGCTAAGTAAGCTAATTATCCATATTAAATATTATTAAAATAACATTTTTTCCTTTGAAGTTAACACATTTTTATTAATATGAGAAAAATGAGAAACACAAACAACAAAAACAAATGCATAATTTAAAGTACTTACTCTTCAAATTTTTGGCCTTTGTGCTAAAGACTGTTAGGCCATATCAAGATGCTACAGTTTATAACAGTAGAAGACAGAGAGATCTCATTTCCTACTGCAACACACTGAATGAGTTTTAAATTATGGAGTCAATACAGAAAGATTTTTTTTTTCACAGGGTCAAAATATGTCTCTCCTATGTTCACTGGGTCAACACCGATGTAAAACTGAGGAATCATAGAAGAAAAGAATCATTTGGCTGGAAGAGACCTTTAAGATCATCAAGTGCAGCCATTAACCCTACACTGCCAGGGTCCCTAAACC
>JANHGL010007924.1:33056-49179 GCA_024611195.1 Ceyx melanurus | reverse complement strand
GGTTGTGGAGTCTCCATCTCTGGAGACACTTAAGACCCACCTAGGTCTTTCCTGGGTGACTTGGTCTAGGTGACCCTGCTCTGTCAGGGGGGTTGGACTAGATGATCTTCCAGGTCCCTTCCAACCCCTAACATCTGTGAATCTGTGAACATGTTGTTGAATGTGACTCCAACCTTTCCTTTTGTTTCAGGTATTTTCACATGTAGACCAGGCAAAGGAAACTACAGATTGTCATTGTTTCACCTCTGACCTCGGCCTGGGGGACTCTGGAGCCACAAGCACTGCTTCTCTTCTATGTTCCCTTGCTTGCAGTCTATGAGGAACAGGAGGTGGAGCACTCTCACACTCTTTGATCAGCAGTATTCCACTTTGTATGCATGATACTCTATTCTTCCATTGACTAAATGAAATAAAACTCCTGGCCACTACTGTGCTGTAGTTTATCCCTGCTCCAGGACAGGCCCACTCAGTACATGCAAACTCTCTGAGGTGTAGCCAGACTGTCATCAGGTGTAGGTGTTTGCCTACTCAGATGAGACTACAATCTGAGCTGCTGAGCTTTCTAGACTTCTTCATGTGGACGATGCAGCTCTTCTTCCTTCCAGGTAAATGTCTTATTCCTTAGAACAAAAATTAAAAATTATTTTTTTTTTGAGATAAAAAAATAGCTGCAAAAGAAGAAATGTCATGTTTGATACTTTACCAAGACAGTCAAGGTGTCTTGGAAGAATACTCTTGGGAGTTATGTACATGAGTTATGTACATAGACCTTTACCTATGCTTTCAGTCCCTTCTACTTATTATACTTCATAGTTTATTGTCCTTGTGTGTTTTCCATATTCTGCCTGGGTATCATTTCCACAGAAAAACTTCAAATTAAGGAATTTTATTTCCATCCTTCACCTGAAGATCCATAATTGCCAAAATGCTTTTGATTATTTGGCCTGATTTTTCCTAAAAGTATCCAAGCTGAGGTTGTTTTTGTGTCAGTGCCTGACAGATCTTGTCCCATGGACTTCATTTTCTCTGGGCAACAGTCCTGAAGATGTTCAAAGTGAGAAAAATTTGCCTTTTTGGAGCTTAAGAATGTTTTAATCTATGTGAGACAAGAGTGTCTTCATGAGCTAGCTTAGAATCATAGCCTATCTTGAGTTAAACTCATGAAAACTCATTAAAATCAATGAAGATACACAAGAAGAAGTAAAGAAGTAGCATTTAGCTTAGAAATGCTGGGGTCTCATCTATAGGCTTAATAATCTATTAAGAGAGTCATCTCATGTTCAAAGCATGCCAACACTTCCTATAACATGTTGTGATTGTGCTGTGCCTTCAGTAAAGGTGGGTCATGTGTTTAAAAATGACATTTGCTTTACCATTCTGTCTAAATTGTAGATAATGTTTTAATAAATGGTATTTTTAAAAAGAAGTATATTATTTGATAAAATTATTACTCAAACTGAATTCCATCAAATTGTCACAAATCGTTATGTGCTTAAAAAGCTTCTGCTCCTCTATTATTAAGTGGAAAAAGATTGTAATTTGATAAAAAAGGATACTAAAGTGACTGATTTTAAAAATTATGTTACAATAAAATTCAGCATAAAAATTCAAAGCAAAATGTAAAAAAAAGATATTTTCTTTATTATTTTAAATCTACACATTTAAAAATATTTCAGTGAAAAAAATGAATGTTGTAATAGACGGTACTTCACATATACTGCATCCTCCTCAGTTTCCAGCACTCTCTCATTCACTTATATAATGACTCATTGATTCATATTTATAAGCTATATACTTCTTTACTATAATAGATACTGTGTTCACACTGTAAACATTAATATAAGTGAAAAAAAAAAGGTTGTGGTAGTGAAAATTAAGACTTAATAGCAAACCCTCTTAGTCAAGTGCATTAGTTTTGGGGGCATAATTAGCACCATCTCTGGAAAAGACTTTTCTTCAGTCATAATTGCATAACTGTGCTTTACTAACACAACTAGTATATATATTGCAGCTGATTTTTCCTGAACACAAACATAGCCATAATGGCCACTCCTTCCTTAAACTTACAGTAACATGAGAATGAAAGACATTTTTTTCTTATTCACTATAAAATAAAATAAATCAATAGGCATCTAGGGATCTGGTATTCAAAAGAATGGCTTGAAAACTGGACAGTAAAAAGGTTTGAAGGTGTTTAAAAATGAAGGACTTGAATTGCTAGGAAAAAAGTTTTAAGTTTTAATAAGTAATAGAAAAAAAAATAAATTAGTACACTAAGTACAGAAAAGAAGAAACTGAAAGAAGTCTGGGAATGACCCAGAGAATATTGAAGTTAGTATTAATTTATTGAATACTTGGTAATGGAAAACAAGAGTAAGGTTATAAAAAGACAAAAAAACCTGAACATTTAGATTTGTTCCTGCTATGGTAAGATTCTTTTATTGGGGAAAAAAAATAAAGAAAGAAGGGAAGCATTGGTCTGATCCTGGAATGTCAATTCTTGTGCCACATATTCACTGCAAACAGGACAAAATTAGTGTCTCAGATTATACCTTTGAGCTTTCACTTGGCATTTGTTGTTGTTACAGGAGGTTGTGTGAGCGCTTCAGTGTGCTACTTACAGTGACAGGTTGAATAAGAAGGATCTTGCTGCAAGACAAGGTTAGGGGACTGATTTATGGTAACTTGGGCTATTGCATCATCACTACAATAAAAGCTTCAGTATACATAAGGAAAAACATTTTCACAGTGAGGGTGACAGAGCTCTGGAACGGGCTGCCCAGGGAGGTTGTGGAGTCTCCTTCCCTGAAGACTTTCAAAACCCGCCTGGATGCATTCCTGGGTGACGTGGTCAAGGTGATCATGCTCTGGCAAGGGGGTTGGACTAGATGATCTTCTATGTCTCCTCCAACCCCTAAGATTCTATGATTCTATGGTTATTTTCACAGAAACTTGATATACTTCTTTCTTCACCCCATGGGTGAGGTGATCACACCTGATTCCAGTAAAAAGGAGCATATAACTCAAAATACATGTTTTTCTCCTTTAACAGGAGCCAAGTAACAGATAAATTTCAAGTTACATTTCAGACTAAAACTGAAGCAGGGTCTTAGCAGTGAAGTCTTGAGGATATTGAGCCTATGGAGAACAAATAAAAATGAATAATATAATTGCAATACATTTGTGACATGCAGGACACAGTAGTGTTTGTCTCAAACAATCCAAGAAGTTGAGACACTCAGGACATTTGTTGTTTGTCTTGAGACCCCCACCCTACCCTCTGCCTAGATGTGTGCCTGAGAATGGTGATGGGGGAGGTCTGCAGCTGGCGCTGGGAGTAAAGTGTCCTCAAAGACTACTGATCCTCTTGCAATAAATTAGCCTGAGGTGTCTGCTGCCTTAATCCCCCAAATTGCAATGGCTGACCTCTCCAATTAGCAAGACCAAGGACTGTGTTATGTACACTATACCCCTCTCCGTTATTTCTCGGAGGAGTACAGAGAAGGTAGAAGGAATTTTCTCATAGGCACAGGGAGAGAAGTGGGGTGTAGTGGACAAGAACTATATAAAAAATCAGGGACACTATGGGAAGATGAAAACATTTTCATGGAAAAGAATCTCTCTGCCCCACTGACGTTGTCGTCTGGACCGTGGTGGTGACTATTCTATCGCTTGTTGTCTTCTGCTTTCTCCTTTCTTTTCTGTTTCTATTTTTCTCCCTGTCCTGTCTGCTTTAGAAACTTTGCTATGCTATTCTAATAAACCTTCATTGTGCATGTGGCATCTGACCTCGTTTACATCTTAATTTCACCATTTTGGGGAATCACCTTTAAACCTTTCATAAAAATTGCCACGTATCCTAATATCGTATAGTGACAACATTCTGAAAAAAGTTGATATTCAACTGTGTGAAGCACAGTAGATTTTAATTTTTTAACAGAATAAGCTGCCCGAGGTCTTAATCTTATCTTAGAATGTTCCAGTAAATCAGGGGCCAGTACTGGAAACTAAAATCTCAGGAATTTAAGCATCAGATGAAAAGACATGTCAAAGTGTGCAGCCCAGACTCTAGAAAGCTATAAAAAAAAGCACTAGAAGTCAAGATGTGTGACATGCAACATTTTGTTGACTGTAGTGTGTAGCCTAGCACCCATATGAAGACTTTTTGCCAATGAAACTGGTGGACAGCTTGTCATTTCCATCATAACACATAAACCATTTCATTTTCATGACATCACAAAAGGCTGAATGAAAATCCATGAAAGTACTATTGCTCTTTTGTTAGGAAATTATCTGTTGCCTTCCAAGGCCAAAATCAGCATGACTACAGTGTGGGTTGGGGTGCCAAAGTCAGCTGAGCATTTCACCACAGTGTAAGATCAAACAATATTCTAGAATGAGTAATGACATGTTTGGTGCTCCTGGAGTGTTATTTGACGTGTTTAAATGTTTTGTAGGTTTTTTTTCTTTATCCTCTAAATGTAAAAGTTGCATTTTAGAATTTTCAGACCACATGAAACATAAAGTACGTAAAAATCCCTAGACAATCTCTTTCCCTCAGATTTGCCTGCTATTTCTTGATTTTTTTCCCATGTATTTCATATACCTAATTTTGTCTTTTAGAAAAAAAAAACAACAAACAAAAAACAAAGACAAAAACAAACCACAAACAAAAATTCAGAATAAAAAGTTAGATAAAATTTTTTGAAATAGTAAAAATGTATCTCAGTTTTTCCTTTGTTTCCTTCCCCAGATCTACTTACGAAATTTCTCTCAAATTCATAAATTCTGAAGTAGTTTTTGAAAAGTAATTTATTATTTTTACCTATGTCTGCATGTAAAGTTATCAGTTACTGATCATAAAAATACCAGATTTTTACATGTAGAGTAGGTGTCTCTCTTTTTTAAAAAAAAAAAAAAGAGGGTTATCAGGAGTAGTCAGCATGGATTTATCAAGGGAAAGTCATGCTTGACTAATTGAATAGCCTTCTATGATATTCTAACTGGATGGATAGATACAGGAAGACCAGTGGATGTAGTCTATCTTGTCCTGAGCAAGGCTTTTGACACAGTCTCCCATAACATCCTTCTGGAGAAGCTCAGGAAGTACAGGATGGAAGAGCAGATAGTAAGACGGATTAGTAACTAGTTGGACAATAGAGTCCAGAGAGTGGTGATAAATGGTGCAAAGTCTAGCTGGAGAGCTGTAACCAGTGGAGTCCCCCAGGACTGGGTCTGGTCCTGTTCAACATCTTTATCAATGACATTGACGACAGGACAGAGTGTCTACTCAGCAAGTTTGCTGATGACATGAAAATGGGAGGATTGGTGGATACATCTGAAGGCTGTGCAGCCATCCAGCGAGACTTGGACAGGTTGGAGAACTGGGCAGGGCAGAAGCAAATGAGGTTCAACAAGGATAAGTGTAAAGTCCTGCATCTGGGAAATAACAAATTACACCAGTACAGACTTGGAGGTGATCTGCTGGAAAGCAGCCTTTTGGAAAAGGATTTGGGCGTCCTGATGGACAACAAGGTCTCAATGGAGCAGCAATGTGCCCTTGTGGCCAGGAAGGCCAATGGTATCCTGGGGTGCATCAAGAGGAATGTGTCCAGCAGATCAAGTGAGGTTCTTCTCCCCCTCTACTCTGCACTGGTGAGACATCACCTGGAGTATTGTGTCAAGTTCTGGGCTCCCCAGTTCAAGAGAGACAGGGATTTACTGGAGGGAGTCCAAGGGAGGGCTACAAGGATGATTAAGGGAGTGGAGCATCTCCCTTATGAGGAGAGACTGAGACACCTGAGGCTCTTTAGTCTGGAGAAAACTGAGAGGGGACTTGATAAATGTTTATAAATATATAGGGCTAAGTGTCAAGAAGAAAGTGAGAGCCTCTTCTCACTTGTGCCCTGTGATAGGACAAGGGGGAATGGTTACAAGGTAGAACACAAGAGGTTCTGCTTTAACATGAGGAAGACTTCTTTCCAGTAAGAGTCACAGCGCACTGGAACGGGCTTCCCAGGGGGGTTGTGGAATCTCCTTCTCTGGAGATTTTCAAGACTCTCCTGGATGTGTTCCTCTGTGTCCTGTGTTAGATTATACTTAGATTATACTTAGATTATGATCCTGCCTGTCAGGGGGGTTGAACTCGATGATCTCCAAGGTCCCTTTCAACCCCTGATACTCTGTGATGCTGTGATACTCTGTCACTGTTTTACATAAAACCATCTACCAGAAGGGATTGACATTAGTTACAAGAGAGAGGAGCAGCAGCTCTTTAGACATGTAACTACTGTGCCATTTTGATGTAATTCAGTTTAAATTTCAAACATTTCTATTTAACATAATCAAGTGGTATGAAATCTTCTTTTAAAATGGCAAGTATACAGTACTAGCTCAATTGGCACTTAGCAACGGTCCTTTTACAATATGCACAATAGCTTCCAGCAGGGAGTTTTTTAAGGACCATCCTCTGAGAGCACAAACTCACACATGTACAATCAGGACACATCAAGGTTCTACCTCCAGCTCCCCTTGAGATGTTATTTAGCTAATGCACAAATGTTACAGCTGAGCTGTTAGCTTGAAAAATAGAACAAGCCATTTTGTTCAGTATACATCTTTCCTTTTTTTCATTCCAGGATATCTTCATTTTATAATTCCACATAAAGTAACACCTAGAAAGATGTAGTATGTGACTTTTTACTCAATATGCAGATTCCAATATTTAAATACACTGCTGCAGTCAAGTGCCCCATCTTGAATACTGTATTATATAGTGGGAAAACACTGTTGAGTGGGTATATAGCTGCAGTCATTACTGGGTATTCTCTGGTTAAATTATTTCTGGAAAGGTATAGTTCTATCACAGTCTACCAGTAAATACTGATATGAGCATAGCTGTTTTATATCCAATGAAAAGATCTGGCCCTGCAGCTAGATTTCCTCGAGAGAGTCAAATCCTGGCAAGTCAAACCCTTGTCTCAACTGCAAACCTCCCATGCTTACTGGTTGTCATCCAAAACTGTGCTGAACCATATAGTAAGTTCAAATTTCATTAAGCCTGGAAGCAGAGGGAGTTTCTTGCATGCTGCTAAAATAATGCCATAATGTTCTGAACCGGATGATTGCATTATAATTTCATTCCAGCTGGGATCTTCTTTTCCTAATAGGCAGCTTTTCAATCCAAGATAGAAAAGTAAGAGGGACTCCAACACCAATGTCTGCAACAGTGTTACTAAATACATTGCTTAGATGTTATGTACATGGAAAAAGATTATGACATTGATATTACTGTAGTAATGCTGTATTAGGTATAAGACTTCAGTGTTGGCTTTAATTCTGTCCATATGGGAAGCTGGAACAGCAACACGGTAATATCATGGTGACATCCAAGAGGACTACCTCTGCCTGATGATAATTTTTTTTTTTTTAAATAAGACTTAGGACCCTTTAGTAAGAAGCCCTGAAGACAGACTAATAGACATAGCATTCAACCTCCTTACTTCTAATAGTTTTTAACCACAAACACCTCAGACTAAAATACAGTAGAGGAAAGAAAGATAAAATGGGCATATATTTTTAAACATTATGAATATTCTTACATATGTAAGGGGAGAATATTATTGTATGGATGAAAGAATGAATTATAAGTGTAACAGACTCTTTAAAAAGATGATTTTTGCAAGTGCCTAACCAAGAAATCCATGAGAAAGCCTGGAAATCCATGGAAGTAGGAATAAATTCAGGTTTTAATTTTTTAAATAATAAAGAAATGTAGATATGAGAGAATGAAAAGAACTGTGATATCATGATGGCATTTCACTGTTTCATTGAAAGGAAAAAAAAAGAATGTTTCCAGTTAAAACATTACCTTAGACATATACTAATTGCAGTTTTGATTTTTAATTTTTAAATGACATTCCAAACTTGTGTTTAATAAAGCAGAATTCAAAAATTCTTCAAATGAAACTGATTTTTTTATAATTTATGTTGAATTTATCTATTTATTTATTTATTTTTAAATGTGCAGAAGCCATTGTAATTTTTATCAGGTTTCGGATCAGAGTAATACATTTTCTCACAATTTTCAGTTCAGACAGTGAATCACAGAATCAGTGATATTCACATCTCTGGATATAAGTACTATTATAGGCTTCAAGTGGATTAAGATCCTCTCTGTAATCCATTCTATTAAAAATGCATACATGTGAAATCTGCATGATTTACCTGCTGAATATCAAAGAAAATGTGGTTTGGTTTTGTTTTGTTTTGTTTTTTAATTCTGCTGGCAAACTATCAGATGCTCTAGAAATTGGTGATCTAAAATATTTCACGTTGGTCCATTCTTTCTATTTTGGAACAGAAAGAGCTGATGTTAGAGCCAATTTTTTGTATGGCCATCTTGAGACCCACAACAAAACTTGCTTTTCTCTTGACTCCCAGGCTCTGGTTTGTAGTATAGTGTTGGACCATGAAGCAAACATATTAGGTCTGCAGAGTCAGATACAGGGTCTTTATTTAAATGATTGATGATGAGATGCACTGTGAATCACAAGAAATGTTGATGGTTGATAGTGACTCATTGGTCACACCATTTTGGTTGTCTCTCCCCATAGTTGTCATCTATATAGGCACAGCAAAAAGCAAGACTGACATGGTGTGGTTAAAATGTAATTTTTAAATTTCTGTTGTTTTCCTTTGACCACTCTGGTTGCCTAGGTTCCTAAGTGGAACTGGCAAAGTCTAGTAGAGATTTCTCTTGCCCAAAGGTCCAGTATTTTATTTTAATGGTTTGTCTTTGGGGTGTTTTAAAGCACTTCTACTTCAAAATCCAAAGTGAATCCAAAGTCTACAAAAATTGGTGACAAGTAGCAGATTGCTTATTTATTTTTTTTTAAAAAAACAGAAACATTTTATAATTACATCCAGTTTTTAAAAAAAGTAAATCTATAACTACTTCTATACTAAACCTTGGCTATTCTACAACTAGAAAAGGCCTAATTTTAAACTATTAAAAAAATAATCTGGGCAGGCAAATTTGCCTGCCAAGTTTTATGTGGATAGGATCCAGAGTGACTAAGATATTAAATGTGAAAAGTCAGTACTTAGACTTGAAATGCCAAACTACATCAGGACTCTGATGCTATAACTTTTAAGAGAGCTAAGTGGTGTAATACCATACATAATTATTTCACTCATGAGCAAAAAGGCTTATTACTCATAAGCAGAGTTTTAAATAAGTTATAAGGTCTATTTCTTCAGAAACATATGCCAATCATTTGACCAAACAAGACGGCTTTGCAGTTCTATGTCACCTTTTTTTGGACTTGCTGCCAAGTGTAAATCAACAGATTTTGAAAGTCTATTGGTTATGGTCTCAAGAGATATTTCATAAACTCGTATTTATTTATATCAAATCCATTAGGGCAACAAGGGCTAAATAAAAATTCTCTCACACCATATTTTTTTTTTCCCCTTTATCCCTGTCTTTATCTTGATTATATGCAGTATGGTACATGGCAGAGTACCAAGTGTAAAAAGCTTTCTCTAATGTTGGTGTACTAGAAGCTTAAACAGCAGTTTTCCTGCCAGTTTAAACTTTTACTTTTTAATGAAGAATTTAAACCAGAAAAGTCAAGCATTCCTTGGGTTTGCTCTTTAGTAGGAAGTAAGTTTGAATTGGCACTGTGATTGCTAACATTCTTCTTTAAAAACTTATTGAACCAAAACTATAAATTCTGTTTAAATCTTCATAGCCATCTAAGAACATAAAATACCAAAAGAGCAATTGAAAAAAAAATGAAAAAAAATTCTAAACAAATATATTTTACAGCTTGGATTTTGGAGAAACAAGCTCCTCTTTCATTTCTTATTTATTAATTTTAAGTAAAATCATTGAGGCCCAACTCATAAGAGAAACTCCTCCTTTGAGGGTGACCTCAAATCTCTCTTAAAATATACAACAATATACAATATACACAGAACATTTAATTCTTATACCTGCACCATCACAGAATGATTATTTCCAGTCTTTGAAATAACATTGCAGAATTCTGGGGTTTTCTGTGTATTTTATGTTGAGGAGCTCTGGAAGATTTCCATAGTTGTAATAGAGTTCCTTGAGCTGTCTCAGTTTACGCCTCTCAGACAGGGAAACAGAGGCACAAGAGACTTTATAAGCCCCTGGAACAACATGTAAAGAATCTGGTCTTCCTTTGCCTTTCCTTCCATATATACTTCATATTTACTAGTGCTAGGTTTGGTCCAAATGACCAAAAGATTCTATGAACAGAAGATGTGGTGGTCTAGTGGTTAGGGTTCAGCACTCTCACTGCTACGGCCCGGGTTCGATTCCCGGTCAGGGAGGATTCTTTGTGACTTGGTCTAGGTGATCCTGCTCTGGCAGGAGGGTTGGACTAGATGATCTTCTGGGTCCCTTCCAACCCCTAACATTCTGTGATTCTGTGAAGCAGGACTGTTGTGTATAGCTGTGATGTGAACTGCGGTTCCTCATTGCTGACAACGGTATGACTAAACCTGAGGCCTTAACAAAAGGTGCAGTGTTATATGGCCAAGGATCACATATGATGTGGCCTACTGCAAATGAGACAGCTATTGTCCTAGCTAGTTAACAGCTTGGACCAACTATTAATGCAAGAGGGAATGTCTGTGGCTGTGTTTATCCTATGGCACTGAGCTTTGACATATTCCAGACAACAGCAGGTTCCCAGAAGCTGAGCTGCCTTGCCTCCAACGGGAGTTAAGATACTATAGTACCTTGAGAATCTGGGCTATTAAAGCTATTCAGAGCTTAAATTTGAACACATGCTTATGTACTTAACAGGCCCTGATGATATTATTCATATCACCTAAGAACAGGTTTATCTTCAAAGGCATTCGCTTTTATAGCTCTCATTTCTTTGTGTTACAGGTGCTCTGCACTTCAGAAAAGAAGGCATTCTTGTTCAACTGTTTATTCCTCTTCCATCAGAGGTTGAACTGGGTATATGGTGCCACTGAAATAATATCTGCAAAGTATTTGGATATCTTTAGGATCAAGGGTGAAGAAATATTAATAGATTGTGTTTCTTTTTTCCAGGTTATAAGAAATTTTAATTTGATATTGCATCTTCATCTGCTAGAGAAGATTTAACTATGTTGTCATTGGTCCAACACACATTTTTGTCAGAAGACTTGTAGTTCCTTAAAAAAAAAAAAAGATAGAAAGCACCATTATATTAATATGTTAAGTATTGTACAGCAAAATAGGTACAGTTCCTTATGTTCCAAGAAGACAGAAGAACTCAAGCTTCACAAGATGAAGTGTAACTGACTTAGTTGAACTGAATAGGAGTTTTGACTCCCTAGATGTCATGAGAGTCAAACATGATGAATCACCTGAAGAAGTGCTAGAGAACTTGGCTCAAATTGGTTCTTTGAAGAAATCATAAGTTAAGCTTTATGCAGCGCATTTTGTCTGAACAGTTAAGAGTTCCTTCTCCCTTCAGGTTCACTATGCTATCAGTAACACAAAGGGCTGGCATTTTTCAGTGGGAGAACAGCAATTTTATTTTTCAGGAATAGGTACTAAGCACAATCAGCTCATTTCTGAGATTGAGGCTGAAGATCCCAAACTATGATGACACTGTTGCAGAACATAACTTCATATAGACCCCTGAGATCTTCATGAATATGCAGCTAGATAGCATCAGATATCTGTTCTACTTTGGTTGAAAAGGGACCTTCCTGCAAATATATGCCAAAATGTGTAGTAACTTCGCAAAGAGCTGTTTCTCTAATGAAGTCCTACATTGAAATTTCTCTTCACTTTTGGGTTAATTAAGCACAAAACTCATCATTTAATGTGAACTTTAAACTCAGTGCTGAAAACCAAGAAAAACAGTGCAAGAATGGAATGAAATATTTGTTGAATGATTTTTGTCAGCCAAGCCCAGGTAATACACATTACAGCTTTACACCACAGAAAAACCAGAGCTATAATAAGACTATTTCTGTATTAAAGTGAGTCCATTACTGTGTAATTCTATAACCAAAATGACATCCACAATCTTCCAGGATAAGCCTGTTCCCAAAATGCCTTCTTTCCTGAAATCTTCATGTGCATTTCTTGGTGCTGAAAGACAAAAAAGAACCCAGCTGTCATTTGAGGATTCATTCCCTTCATCTGCATCCTTTCTCACAAAACATGCACTAACAGATTAGCTTGACTGCTCCTTCCTTAATCCATGGGAAAACTGAGCTTGGACAACCTTTTGCTCATTGTGGTTTGTTCCTTCTTCCTTTTCCATGCCAACTCAACTTTCCTGGCTGACGTGTGAAATAATCTGGAGGAGCATGTGTTAGTGGCTCACAAATCTGCATAGGAGATAAAAAAAAGGGACAAGAAGGTAATGGTAAACCAGCCACAAATGATGTTGTCTGTGGCTATAGATCCACAGAACAGGTGAGTTAGGCAATGGATGTCTTTGTGTTTCCTCATGCAGATGATTTCTTACCACATGACTAAACCCTGAGTGTAGACACATGGCTCCAGAGACATCTTCTCAGTTTATGGGCTGAAGGAAAAAAGCAGAATATATATTTCAGAACATATTAGATATTTCAAAAATACTTGATGGTACATATACTGTGTGTTTAGTATATGCATTATGTCTCAAAGTATTCATGCATGGATATTTACTTTTATTATTTATAGATCAGTTACAACACCAAGCCCACTTCCAGACATCAAGAATAAACTTGTATTTCACAGCTACTTTTATAACAGATAGTAAATCTTGTAGATGGTGTGAGTACTGTGAAATTTATCTGACCTTGAGCAAGAAGAAAAACCCACAGGAAGACTTTTATCACAAAAAGCATTAAGGCATGCCTGACAATGGTTGCTTATGTGCAGAGAGTCAGTCTGGATCTACCCTATTTTAAAAAGAAAGAAAGAACATGCACATTTAACTCAAGGATCTCAAAGCCAACAGTGTTTTCTTCCACAGTGGATTAGGAAAAGTGTGGGGCTGACAGTGATGGGAAATGGCTTCATTGTAGTTCTCTAAGAAATGTACACACCAGAATTAAACAGCTACACCTGACTAAAAGACCAACACCAGGAAGAACACCAATATTGTATTCTGCAGCTTGCACCATACCACATAATTGCACTGCCCAAAAATGTTCCATATGGCTCTTTCCCTCATGTCAATGGTGCTTTAAGAAGCCAGAAGACTCTTCCAGGGATAAAGGGACCAGTTAATACCAACAGATGTTAAAGCTGGGAGAAACAATATTCAGACCACACAAAACAAGGAATTTTCTCTAAGTGATCTGTATGGTGTCAATGTATAATTGCAAAGATTAAAGAGATAAGAAAGTTTTTCAAATAATTAGCACCTGTAACAATACCTCTCTGCAGTTGCTGTGACTGAATGGTTAAGTATAAAAGTTTTTTTGGTCTGTATTCCTGAATCTTATTCCAAAACAAGGTGTTCATGGCAAATACTGCTCCTGAAAAACAACCTCCTAAACCTGTGCATTGTCTAAGTGTAATGGTGGGCTACAGAGTTTGTAAGCAGCCTAGCTAGCACTGGTCCAACACTGGTCTATGCTGCTGTCTTGTTTAGTTTACAAGCATGATTGTGATGAAGTATACTTACTGTATTCAATACAAAGCAGAATGGAAGTTTTTCGACAAGCTTTGAAATCTGGCTTTCTTTGTAAGAATAGTCTGAGTATAAATGGAAGTTTTGGACAAATGATGTCTAGGCTATATGTCATGCCAGTAAAACTCTAAAGGCTGAGTAATATTTTTGTTTCAACTCCCATCATGTTGTCATGATAGTGACTTGTATGGCTCAATAGAAATGTGTCTGTGCGTATATATATGGGATGCTTATTTCAATAGTGTTAAGGTCACTGATTTCTACATAATATGTGCTGTGAGGAAAATTTTTTCAAATCATATAGTGGTCTATTGTCTCTACAAGTACTGATCAGAGCTAAGTTTAAAAAAGCATCAGATGGGGCGAAAAAGGCAAATGTTACAGGAATGCTTTAATGATCTCTACTGTATTAGGAATATACTGAGGCTCTAGAGGGTTACTTTGGATACCTGTGGGATACTGAGTGCAAAGTGATACACCCTATCTCAATAGAAATGTATATATTTTATATATTTTTTTTTTAATTACAGTTTTAAGAATATAAGAAATATAAGTTGCTATGCATCAGAATAAATAACTCTGGAACCCAGGATTTATCTTCTGAAAATAACTATACAGGGACTTATGAAAAAAAATCCACAAGCAAGGAATGGACAGAGTGATAATGGTTTTGGAACCTTTTCTCTGTCTTGCAACTCAGGGGGCAGGGGGATTTCCTGAGCAGCAGGCAGTAGGTACACTGCTATGGTTAATAAACTCCATGGTTCTTAATTTCAAGAAACAATCAGAGTTTTTTTTAATGTGTGTTTTAGAGTTTTGGCCTTCACAATATCCTGTGGCAATGAGTTGCTGGATTTAATTAGGCATTCTATAAAAGAGCATTTCCTTAGGTCTTTGAAGTCTCTTCTTGATCTCTTATACAAATCATGGCCATCAATTGTTTTGTATTCCATTTCACTATGCCATTTATGACATGGAGTACTCTGTTCCTCTGCAATCTTATTTTTCCTACTCTGGGCCATTTCACATGAAATTTTTCCATGCCTACTGTCACCATTTTCCACTCATTTTCCCACTGTGAGGCAAATAAGAACTATTTCTACAAATAGAAATACTTATGTTAATCTCTCCTTCTAAAATATTGGTAGGTGGAAAACTGTATTACAAAGAAGAATATACATCTGTTAAAAAAAGCAGCTGGCAAAAGCAATATTCATTCTACAGTGAAGCATAGGAAAAGCTGTGATATAGAATGCCAGATATTCCTAAAATCACACAACTTCATGTTCATTTCTCAAAATTTCCATAAAAGCAATACAGTCTTTGAGGCCAAACCTTTACATTCATCTTCCATCAACCTCATTTACTGATATTCAGTAGTAAATTAATGAGAGTTACAAGTGTTCAGCCTTTGGAAAATTTTGTCCATGTTCAGAATTTAACCTGAAAACAATAAAGCTAGTGAAGAAGTCACTTTAAAGTAGTTTTTTGATCATCTAATGGCAACCATGTGAGCCTATGTACTAATGTTAATTAATGGTTTCTATATCCCACTGTTCAACAATAGCAGCTCAAGCCTGGTACTGTGATGTAAAGCTAAAACCCTATAATGCTTAATAGAAAAATATTAAACTAATTAAGCTTTCCAAGATACCTAACTGCAAATCAGCAAGGGTATGTATTCTTCCTACTGATCATAAAGAGGACACTATACTCCAGCACTATACTACAAACCAGGTACAAAAAGCATGGTGAAAACAAACTGAGCCCAAAGAAACCTTTTTATCTTCCCAGGGATTTCACAATCCACCAGAGCTTTCTGTTGTACTTAATGTGATATCACAGGAACCTCTGGATGTGTCACTCTACTAGTATATATCTATATCATGGCTATCTGTGCTGTTCTTTTTCTTTATCTTTATCCACAATGATAAGACTAACTTTTAATTATAAAATGAAATATTTAGATTTATTACAAAAAGGTTTGTAGGGAAGTTGGATACTAAATTGTTCAGTGGAATTTTATCCTTTGATTATGTAGTTGGCTGATCAAAACCATTTAAATTCCATACAAATTTAACTCCCTGTTGTGGCTGGCCCAAAAGATGACCTTATTCTATGCTTTGTATCCCCAGGAAAACAAAAAATACAGTGATAATTGTTATTCATGGCATTTCATAGCGCAAGTTTTAAGGTTTTGGATTAGCACACACAAAAACTAAAACAAAAATAATGCAAATATATAAAGATGACATACTCTTTTGCTGAAATCCAGTGTTAAAATTATTTTACTGAAACGGCAAATTAATATGAACATTTTTTCAATAAACAGGCACTGTATTCTTGGACTTTGTATTTAGCTTGGTAATATAGCTTGAAATGTAGCTGCATCTTAATAGTTGGCCTGAACCTATGCTCTTTAGACTGATTCTTTAACTGCTTCACTTCAA